>NDXB01002884.1:27229-44643 GCA_002631895.1 Agapornis roseicollis
CCTCCCATACAAAGACAGGCTGAGAAAGTTGGGGCTGTTCAGCCTGGGGAAGAGAAGGCTGCATGGAGACCTCCTAGCAGCAGTATCTGAAGGGGGCCTATAGAGATGCTGCGGAGGGGCTCTTCATTAGGGACTGTAGTGACAGGACAAGGGGTAATGGGTTCAAACTTGAATGGGAGAGGTTTAGATTGGATATAAGGAAGAAATTCTTTCCTGTTAGAGTGGTGAGGCACTGGAATGGGTTGCCCAAGGAAGTTGTGAGTGCTCCATCCCTGGCAGTATTCAAGGCCAGGTTGGATTAAGCTTTGGGTGACATGGTTTAGTGTGGAGTGTCCCTGCTTATGGCAGGGGGTTGGAACTAGATGATCTTAAGGTCCTTTCCAACCCTAACTATTCTATGGTTCTATGATCTTATAACATATATAAAAAGTAGCATGCAGGGATATTGTTACAGAAAGTTATTCTGATACTCTGATATCTCTAAATAAATCTGTAGACATATAACATAAAAAATAGAAATATACACACAGCTATCCTCATCTGTATATATTGCCACATGATTTTGGAATTGGACATTTGATAAATGCAGCATGTAACAAATGGAGGCAGATGTCCCATAATTTACTAATTGTATGCACTTTTTTTAGAACCCTATGTAAGATCTTCATTTAATTTACCTGTCATCCCTATAGAGCTGGAAACTATAGATTAATTTTTAAGGCACAGAAAGAAAGATAAACAAAAAATTACAAGGAAGCACAAAATCCTAGGCATCCTGGTACTGAATCCTAGTACCATCCTAGCCCACTGAAAATCTACTAGTCTTATTTTGGCATATCATCTTCAGTTTCTGATGACTTTTTCATGGAAATCCCTCCACCCTCCCACCCCAGGAGAAAAAACAATATATTCAATCTGAGGAAGCCACCTGTGCTTTCTAATAGCCTAGCCTGACAACGAACAGGTCTTGTTATAGATGAGATATATAAATGGAAAACCATTCAACATTTGAGAAAGGTGACTAAATTCACTAGCCTAGTGTCAATTTTTAATTTCTTGGTTTGGTTTTCTGATTTTTTTAAAGGCCATTCATGAAATATTAGAGATGCCCATCTTATATTAATGTTATGTCCTCTGACATCCACTCAGTGAAAGATAGAAAGATGGCATTAAGTTTTAGCAGTGAAGCAAAATGTTGCATGGTGCAAGGTGACCCAGTCTCATCTAACAGATTACCAAAATATAGTCACATAAAACCTATGATCTTTACACTGGCAAAAACAGTGCAACAAGAAGACAAGTACAATTTTAAAAACTTAAAAGACCAATCAAAATGAAACATGTACATTTGTAACATGCAAGTCCCCTGCAGCTATCCAAATTCTAGTACATGCAGAATTGTATTAGAATTTAGCTAGTTCAGCTTTACCTACAATTTAATCCTGACACTACATCTAATCCAAAACAAATGTTTCAAAATCAATTAAACTGCTTGATTACAATAAAAATAGCTCTTGCTATTCATCTTGGTTTCAGTATCTACTGGCTGATAACTCTTAGGTCATAGGGAACACATTGTCTAACCGCAGTAGTCCAGAGCTGGGGAAAATCAAAAAAAGAAAACTCATACCAGTCTGATGATGTGTGTGCAATTCAATTATAACAAGACAAACTGCCTTGGGTTAAGATTACCAAAAGAAAACTTTAGGAAGCACAGATTTTGTAAAGCAGGTCTATTCATAACTGATACAGTTCTTCTCAGTCAGCTTGTTTTTGATTGTTGCCACAATTTTCATACATGTTTCTCTAACGTGTTTTCTGATAGCTACTGACAAACTTGAGATATTCCCATGATGGACTTTGGCTGTAATCCACCATGGCAATTCCCCTGTCTCTAAACCCTCACATTTAGTCCTTCAAATCCATTCACTGAGAGCTGCCTCACCTGCCACTCCAATTGCAATGCCTCCCAGACCCTCATCAGCTCACCTCATCTATCCACTGTCACACAAACTTGGGCTCGATTTGTTGAAATGGAGGAAACTTCTACTGGGGTCAAACAATGTAATGGAGCTGAAACTAAGTGAAGCTTGCTGGTTTGGGTAGAGCATAGGTGAAATTCTGTCAAACAAATCCTGAAAAAAAAAACCCACAACAAAACTATGAATTCACATCTGTATTTTGCACAGAACAACTCCTTTCAATGTAATTTCTAAGTATCTTAAATGAATCACAGTAGGCCTGGAAAAGTGCAAGCAAGATTAAATGAAAAATTTTTTTAATTATTAATTTAATGATCCTTTGGCAAAGAAGACAAGACAATAGATAAATGTCCCAGAGAGCTACTGCCTTCCTCACCTATTTATCGCTTACACATGTATTCTTTACCAGTGAAACTCTTCTTTAGCACATAGATTTATATTACCAGGACAGACATTGAACCCAGAAGAGTTAAGTTCCTCCTTCATCTGCATTTGCAAAAAAATACAAGAAACACAAGAAAACAGAACAAAAATTTGAAAACTATCAAATAAAAAAAAAAAAAAAAAAACATCAAACTAAACCAAAAACTTTCTTTTAAAAATATTAAAACTGTCAAATAAATGTAGGAAAATGCAATGAGTGTTTGTTACTTTGTTTTAAAATGCCAGCTGTGTACCAACTGTAGTGCTGCTTGCCCTTGGTGTTGCAACTCAAACTTTATATCTCCTGAAATAATGGTGCAGTACAGAATACAACTATTACACTGAAGAGGGATCAAAGGTCAGAACTAGAGATGTTTGCAGCATTGCTGTTTTAAGTTATGGAATTTTACTCCATACAAACAGTCAAATTAAGGCAGTACAAAACTGAAAAATTTAACATTTTGCCCTGTATTTACAGATATGTAAAAGAAGAAAGGATGAAATGTACTTTTATTTCTACTACGCAATATTATAGAGATGATATGGGGCAATGTACTTTGTGTAGACAATTTAGCCCATGTGATTTGTGGGCTGGTCCTGATCTAGGCACATCAGAAGAGCCAGTATTCCACTCCAGTGCCCCAAAAGATATCAGCTAGCAATGGACCTACCCCAGCCAATGGTTCATAGTCCTTACTTTAACGTAGTAACTGGTAAAGTGCTGTCAGCATTTAAATGGATGTTCTTCATCTACCAGACACAAGGCATAGGGAAAGAGAGTTAGTGAGGGGGAAGGTGACAAAAGCTGCAGAGTTAGAACAGATACAAACATCCACAACTTCAAAAACATACTATTAATACATCAGGGGATCTCAGTTTCTTAACCACTCTGCCCAGATACATGACACTAAACACAAAGCTTAAGAGCCTGAAAAAAAAAAAAATAAATAAATTCAACCATGTGAAAGTAAAAAAAAAAAAACACAACCTGCTTAATGACGGCAATAAAAACCCCATGCCAATTTTTTTACTATGTTCTCAAAATAGGAATCGTGTCTCTTATGCCCTAATTTTATAATTTTCGTTGCCCCATGTTAAAACACCAGTGTAATTATCCTTTGTGAAGGTTGGCTGAGGTCCGTGTGAAATTCTAGTCAGGGTGATTATTTAGCTGATATTTTTATTTGTGGAATTTAGGCAAGAATGTTTCAAACTGTTTGTCAAAATAACTGCTTCATCTGCTTCAGTATTTTTGTAAGTTTTTTTAAAAAAACCTTTTTCTAATAGAGGGGGAGTAAGGTTAAATACTGTAATTATCAACTTGTAAGAAGAGTTGAACATGAAAGTTGTGCAAAGGAGTTCCTAATTTTGATGTATTTGGAGCCAATTTTCAGGATTTAATGACTGCAGTATACCTGGAAATGTAAGGCACAAGAACATGATAGGGAATATTCTCCTAAATTTCCATAATGCATTTAAATACTACTGAAATTGCTTTGTTACTTATTAGTAGTTTTACATGTAAGTTCACACTTTCATTTTAAGAAGAGAGATTTCAAATAACTTGCATTTACCTACAGGAAGGAGTTATTAACATGTCTAGACTCCATCTAAGGGAGCATCTCCATTAAAAAATGTTTAAACATCCTTATGTACTTAAACTATTTCCTGTATACGATTTTCTCGAATGAAGCTTTTAGTGTATAAGCAATGCAAAGACTGCATCATTTGCAGTGTAGCTTTTCAGTAGCAAAAGCAACTTAAACTCATGGTAGTTTCCCCCAGTCATACATTTGCTCCAATTCTCTCCTCAGCTACTATTGTCTTAGCAGAGGTATAACTCTTACAATAAAACTGCATTTGCTGCCTCTTTGCCTCTAGAAGTTGACCACAACCACCATCACCATTAAATAGTAAAAGGTGTGGAGGAGTCTGATGACAGAGCGAGGACGACGCAGAAGTGAAACTCCAGAGCATGGAACCACAGCATCCCACAGCTACTCTCCTGCAGCTCCAGAACCATAACCCCAGAATTTGGCTCCCTGTCAAGTGGCCCATGAGCAGGCCCATGGAGCCTTTCAGACCAAGGACAACCAGTGCAAAACCTTTGCCTACATTCCTCAGCCCTTCCTAACTGTCATTAAATATTGCTAGGATACAACAGCTCTCTCTCCTTCTACCACACCACCTGTACTTTATAAGCCTGTCCAAAAAGGAAAAAATAATTATTATTTTTTTCCAGATAATAAAGTCTACAATTTGCTTATCTCTAAATTAAATATCATATTGCTTCCTGGCATAACTTTTTTGGAGGTACCACACATCAGACTTTCCAACTGACTGATTCCATGAAGATTGTGCCTTGGAAGGTTCTACTTTTATAATTATTTTCCTTTAAAAACTTTCTAATTCAGTACCCGCAGCAACATATGTATTCCTATGAAAAACTCTACATAAATTTACTTGAAATTACAGTTTTAAGACCTTTCCAATCTATGAAATTTGACATGGAAAAAAATATTACTTCTCTAGAAGTTGATACAGTGATTAGAAAAACTACAGAAGGATTATCACTGCCTATAAAGTGTGATAGTTTGAGCAATTTCTATGGAATCCTTTCTTATTTTATTCCTACTAGGTTCATTAGCATATTTCCAGCTAATAGCTAACAATTGTCCACTACATAATGAAAGCCTTTCCTAAATCTGTTTCAATGGCTAGACGTTATGGCAATTGGTTAAAACTTTCTCATTTGTCATTCAATAGATTTACACAGTGCAAACAGAGTTACATCCCTTTGGAAACTAAACACCCTGCTGAGCATTGCTGCCCAGTCCTACAGTGCCTATGGTTGTGCAGGGATATGTTCCTTCTGCTGCAATGCCTGCAGCTCATGCATAGCTCCATATTTGCAGGATCTCACACTCTTCTCTACCATGCATTATTGATCTCTCTCAAGAGGTCAACAGGAAGGTCTCAACTCTAAGCTCATGTTTCTTGTTATGGCCATCATGCTTGCAAACATATATTTTTGTTTCAAGTATATGTTCCTGCCTCATTTTGGGAACAGATGAGCGATTTCTGGTTGGTGCACCCATTGTTTAGGTACCTGAAATGTTCAATGTACCTCAATTGCCCAATGCTTTAGTGAGCAGTCTAAGAAGGCTGCTTTGTGGCAGCTGTGATGCTATGCAAGAACTCAGATAACTTATTTAGACTGAGTTTATCTGCCTCAAGGACAGCAAATGACTTTTTTTCCCTATTTATTTTGTATTCTTTTAATGGAATACAAACAATTTTTTTCACATTAGAAACTGGTTTGCAGCATTATGTGATCACTTTCTAGTTAGCAAAAAATTAATTTAACATCCTCTATTTTGTCATAAGATCATGCAAACGCTTTTTTGCTGCACAGTGACAATCAACGTTCTCTCCTACTGAGGACACAGACTTGGTTTAGTTGTATGTTAATTTTTTCTCTAATTTTCATTTCTGTGAACACTGCCATAACATATAAGTCAGTCTTAATGTTCTTTAAAGTGTTGCTAAATGCTATGTAAAGTTTACATGGCAAGCCTGTAACTCTTAATGCATCAGATTTTCTATGTTAGCGACTGTTCATCTGGTATGATTTCTTAATGGACTCTTTTAAAATGAACTAGGTTGTAATTAATTGCAGCCCATGATTATGGAAAAGGATTGGTTAGAACCTTTACCCTTGATATATACCAAAGTGAAAGAAAGGATACAGGTTACAGCTTAACAGTTTTACTTCGATAAATGCTGACATTTCTTAATAGGACCAAACAATTCCATGTTCTGCCCATCAGTTTTTAATTTTATTCTTTTTTTAAACTGTGTCAAGCATGTATCAGAATTCAGATCTACTCACTTGGAAGGAAATATGCCTGCATTCAGCACCTTCCTTTGTGTGAAATAGGCTTGTACATCAAAAAGTTCAACAGTCTGCAATTGTTAAGAGCATTTAAATATTTCTTTATGTTGGGCATCAATCTTTATCATAATTATTTTTCTTTTTTCTTCCAGTTACTAACCTTCACCTCCTCAGAACAAACTAAAATGTCATGTAGTTAGTCTGTCCTCAGGAGAATTTTCCAGAACATAAAAAACCAAGCCCAAAGCCCAGCTTACTGCTATTTGTTTAATTCTGTTTGTATGTGGGGTGTGTGGGGGTGTGTGTGTATGAGGCTCTACTGACCATTTTCACACATATGCTCTTAGCAAAAGTGTTCTTTATGGGTTAGTGAGTAATTTTAAGCTAGTGGCTGGTTTTTTTAAATATCTGAGAATAAAGAACCAGCATATTTATAAACAGAAAAACTGAGCTCTTATTTTTCAAAGCTGTGTCATGTATTCATAGGAGGGCTATTTTGAACTTGTCAAACTAAGTCTTGAAACAAGGGGCTTGGAAAACAGTGGGTTCTTTTTATCATCACACTGACTTTTGCGGCCCAGGTTTTTTCAGCCACGATGATCTGGGTCCTGTGAACAGATTTCCAACAGATTCTACCAGAGGACATGAAAATGCTTTCGAAGCCTATATCTGGTTTAAAAAAAAGTGGTGTTACTGTCATCAATCTGTAACCAAGTGAACTGAAAACAAATTCAAATACACGAATAAATCCTTTCTTTTTTGGCCCCGCTATGCTTTTAAAACTAACAAGTTAGCCTTGGAGATTCAGTAATCCCATCTGACCATGATCTAGAGACACTGTCTGCTAGATCATGGTGCTTTTCAAGCAGCTTTTCTCAGCCTCTATTTTGCCACCTGCAAAATCAGGCAACACTTTTGGAAATGTGTTTATGAATGCCTAAATTTGAATGACTGACATTTTGATATTGCCTTGTGTCTATCAGCTATGTTATGAAAAGAACACGGCATTATAGGAAGCTCCAACTACAGCACAGCCTGAGGCATAATTTCTAGAGTTTAATCACTGAATCTCTTACTTAGTATCGGAAGGTTCCCTTTTCCTTGCTCAGTATGTTGAAATTGCTCATCTTTCTGGAATCATTCAGCTAAACTTATTTCACCGTTGTAGGAATATTAAAAAAATAGCTAGGCTTGCTGTGTCTATTTATCAGAACCTGAAAGACTCTGACAGTTGAAGTTTCAATTTATTACTGTGCTAGTTCTGTTCTAAGTGTAAAACTGAAAAGGCATATGGTTGATAAAACAACCTGTAACTTCTCTGAACACTGTCACAGAGCCTGTGAACATACATCAGTATGTTCATTCCCATCTAGCAGGAGATATTCATCCTTAACAGAAGCAGATCATGAGCAAATGCCAAAAAACTAGAGCGGAAGTTGGATTTCCCATTTATTATTTAAAATGTGCACTCTGCAACTGTCAAGTTAAAGAAGAGCTTTAAGAGCATCCGGAGAGAAAAGAACGGGGGTTGAGCGGCAACTGTGCCAGCCCCACATGGCACTGTTTGCAATATGGTCCTGAGTTACCCATGCAGTGCTCCATTTGTAGAGCTGGATGTAAACCAACTCCTGCAGCTCAGGCGGGAGGGTAGGATGAAAAGAATCCCAGCTCCTCCCAAAACCCACATGCAGCTCCCAGAGCCAGCAGCCAGTGACCAAAGGAGTACCTGAGCAGGCGGCAGTAAGGGAGCCCAAGGGCTGCTCTGCCAAGAAATGCCCTCCAGGAAATTTTGGCTTGCCTAGAGGGGTGGGAGATTCACTTCCAACTAGGCTGGAGGAAAAGCACATTGGCTCCTTTCACGGCTGGGTGAGCTGCTGCAGCCATGTTTTTCAAACAAGGTTGTAATAAAAACCGAGAACCATTCCTCCCAACTTCATTTCTGTTGCCTTTAACTGCATCCTCTTCACATATGCTCTTACAGAGAAGTAGGGCATCCAGTACAGAGAGACCTAAATCTCAGCTAAGGACCTTGTGTACCATAATCATACAGAGCACAGGTGAAAGCAAAATGTGCATTCAGAAACAATAACAAAAAAGCAAAGTAAAACACCTGATCCATGTTCACATCAAAACTAAAGTGAATTCACAGCAAACAACTCTCTCAGTCAACCTTTGCTGGAAATATGAGAGCTGACAGTGTTGCTATTGCATATTAAGTAATCATTGTAGTAAATAACAAACCCCAGTATTTGTAAGTTTATTTGAAAGTGGTGCTGAAGTATGAAGAGCAAGCCAGAAGCAAGTATTTCATACCCAAAACCTAGCTTTGACATAGGAATCTTCTGCTCACTTAGAAAATTTGCTGAAAACGTATGTCCTTAACTTTGCTGAAAAAGGCTCTCCCACTCAAATACATACATCTGCCTACATGTTTAGAGCTAAGCATATGCACACTTATCAGTGGGATCGAGGCTTTAATCCTTCCTCTTGAGGCCTCAGTAATAAAGTGGGGATAACCACACTTACCTACTTTCTAGGGTGTTGTCAAAATTAATGCTCATGGAGCTGTCAGTAGGTGAAAATCATTACAGTTCCATCCTGCAATTGCTAATGCACGGGCTGCCTGCTGCACACACACTGAGCCTGGCGAAAGCTAATTGAGTCCTTTGAAGGGGCAGCAGTTTGCCCAGGCCCTATCAATAAACTGTTAAGAGTTTAAAAAACAAAACAAAACAAAACCCCACTATACTAAATGTGAACACAGCACAATTTTCAAATGATCCTGCAGACCAGAACCTCGGGGGCTAAACATGACACAGGAAAATCATTCATAACAGCATACAACACAGGGAGATATACACAGATACATATATATATATACATACACACACACATAGAGAGGGATATAAAACCATAGCTATTAAGCCAATTATTCAGTATAACTGTGCATGCACATACTTCCAAACACACACTCATAAGCAAGCGCTCATCTAAGTGCATGCAGCACCTGAGCTACAACAAAACAGTGATTGTATGCATGTAAACAGATGAAAATATAAACACCCAACTGATGCACATTATATTTCTATCCTTCCCTAAACTTAGCTCTCATCCTGAAGAAAAGACTGGAAAAAATTATACTTGACGGTTCACTTTGAAGAATGTAAATGAAATTAGGAAAAGATCTGAGCCAAACTGGTTTGCTCATTGATATATCCCACAAAAACAATTCAACTGACGTCAAATTCAAATAATTCACCTGACATCACACTGGAGAAGCCAACCATGAACATCTCACAAATTATTATTTTTATCCAATTGTTAGAACAGAATTACAGCAAAAACTGCACTTTCCACAGCTATTAACGCAGTGACCCTGGCAGAGCATGCTTTTGTGCTGAACTTTTTATATCACCAAGCCTATTAATCAGGTGACAGTTCAAACTGATGCACTTTATATAGTTGACCCTGGTCAGTGCTTTAATTACTTAGTATTAAATGGTAATTAAGACTTCTCACATTCAGGTTTAATCCAAAGAAATTGTGTAAAATCCAGTAATTTAATGAAGAGTTGTGTTCTTTACTGTGCTTCAGCCTGGACACTGAGGATGCAGCAATTTACTATTGACAAGCACTAAAGGAACAGGTCATTTCACAAGTATAGTGTGGACAAAGGTGAACCGGGCAACTGATGAAATCTGTGGCCAAGGCGAAATAGCAATCTCTAAGCCAAATGGTAATAAAGTTACTGAAATGAAGCAGTGTAGCTTCTGAAGTGAACTATCATAAGAAGGACACAGGCTTCAGGATGGCTTGACTGAAGTAATTAAAACATTATTCCCTGAGACCAAATCAACGTGGTTAGCCCTAGCTCTGATTTTGTGTGCTACACCTGAAAAGCAACAAAGCATAAACCAGCAAGAAACACCAGCAGTTGTAGCTAACGTTCTGTGAAACAGTGTCCACCTCTCAGAAAGTACTTACTGAATCTGCAATAAGTGGGGCAAAATAAAGTCATGCTTTAACGTTCTTTCCCATATTATCAAATTATACATCAGTATTTTCTACGAACACGCAAGAACCAAGTAGAAACACAGTCAAATGTCACTGTCCAAAATACCCTGCTAAATCAAAGACAATTACTTCCCTCAATAGCTATTAAAGGCAGATAGTTTAATCATTGGGAAGGCAATCTAGTGTATAGGACACTGCAATAGGAGTCTAGAGATGTAGGCTTAACTCACAGCTCTGCTACTGACCTGCTATATGACCTTGGGCAAGTCTCTTCACATTTCAGCGCCTCTTTGTGTCCCTATTAACCTTTGTGCGTCTCAGCTATTTAGAATGTAACCTCTCTGACGCAGAACAGTCTCTCACTACATGTTTTTACAATACCAGCACAACAAGGTCACCATCTTGGTTGAGACCTCTAAGTGCTACAGTAATCCAAATAAATAAGAACAATATATTCAATTATTCAGAATCCCACTTACATTTATTCAATTTTCCCGTAACATCTGGATAGCTGAGACATCACCACAGATTTGAACGTGCATCCCACATTCTTTTAATTTTCATATCTTACCTGCTGTTCATGTAATTGAAATGTTTATTAATTTTCATAAAGCAAAGAACACCTAACCCACCACCTAAAACACAAGCAATGGAATAAGCCATTGGTGCCCAAGTTATTCAGATACCATAGGTAATAAATCATCTGTCTGAAAAGAGATACAAGAAGAAACACCCAGTATAAAGTTTGATACAGCAAAAACTTAAGCATGCCCTTAATCTTAAGCCCAAGTAGTCCCACTGAAGCTCTTAAAGTAAGCTTAAATAAGGAATCAGAGCTTTTCAGAGTTTGAGGGATAAACTCCATAAGAGATTTGAAAAAAACATAGCAAAAACATTGACATAAGCATATTAATATGCATATTGTGAAATTGTGCAATATGAAAAGGTTCCTAAAGAAGTGAGCAAAAATTCTGCTTCCTTTAAAAACAGGTAATTAAGTGACAAGTATTTCTTGGTACTAACCATGCCCCCAACAAGATCACACCACACTTACGTAGGCAGTTCAAAGGATATTTTCTATACTTGCATTTATTTTATCTATTTCAATTGCTCTTTGAAAGTACTTAGGCACAGGAAAAATTAACAGATGTCTCTGTGACATGTTTCCTTCAAAAACTATTGTTCAATCAACATATATTCTTCATCAATTTGGACTGTATTTTCAAGAAATATCCAAACTGAGCTTAATGAGGAAAAATAGGCTCCAAGCAGGACCTAGAAATTAATAATATAAAAAAGTAGGAATTATGCACCAAGTATTTTATCTAATTTATTTAGCTAGAAGCTTAAACGCAATAAGCATCAAAATATCATAAAGATTTGGTTACTTAAACAAGTTTGCACAGGGGAAATCACATTGACAGGAATCATTCTTCTTTTCTTGATTCAGATACTTGATTATGCTCACCTTCAGTTCATGCTTTTTAATTCTGACTCTTTGGAAACAAAAACAAACACAAAAGAAGAAAACATTAACACTCCCATTTGCAAATTGATACAAAAGCAGTAGTAGCAGAAAAGAATTGTAATTAAAAATGTACTGGCCAACAAAGGAAATGTTGAATAATGATTTGGCAAATCAGCTAAAATCCTACCTGAAGAAAGGGCTGAAGCCTACGTAGATATTGATGTATCAATAGCATGCCATGAATGACAGTAGAATAATAACCATCACTAAAAATAAAAAAAAAAAAAGAGAGAAAAAGAAAAACCCACATGTGACTTAATAGCTGCCCTTTGAAGAAAACTGAAAGCTCCAGGAAAAATAGAAAAAGAAGTCTGCTGTCTTCCCTAGTCTCATAAATTTTTACTATCCAAACTCAAGCTTGGGATACAGTATTATTTTTCACACAGGAAATCTTGCTTTTAAGTATGGCATGAAGGTAGGATGAGACAATGGTAAATCTCTTGTGGTTGGAATGTGCACAACTTACTACCACTGTAAAGAGATTATCATCTGAAAAAAATATTACATAAACTATTAGTCTCAAACATATAAAATTTGTAGCAATCATAAATACCAGTGAAAAACAACAACAACAAAAAAAAAAAGCACAGCAAGAACTCGTGTAATAGAAAAAGTGTCCTTAAAGATCTTTTATTCTCCTGGGAATTTAAATGTAGTGAAAATTTGGAAGATGCAGTTTCTTTAGGAAGGAGCTCAGTTACCATAACTGATACACATTGCTAGCCTTAGAATTCTAATTGTGTTTAATACAGTTTCATGTTGCATCAAAGTACAAAATCAATACCATTTGTCCAGCAAACAGGAAAAATGGAATCTATAACCTGCTCTTATTGAGTAATTAAACACCTATTATTGTCATGAGTGGTAAAACAATGAATTTGATAAGACAAATTTTTGTGAGAAAACACTGCAGTGATTAATACCTCCCTACGTATTAAATAAAAATGACTGCCTTTTGTGCGGTACTGCTGGCAGAAGAACAGGAATGAGAGAAGTAGTTGCCAGTGCCACAATAACAGGCTAACCTTGAACTGAACTCCTTTCCTCAAGAAATTAAATGCTGTAGCAGGACTTTAAATCCCTCCACTTAGAGCTCATTTGTGTTTCACGTAACCTGCAGTTCCTGAAGAGAACTCATTATCTTCAAAAGGAGAATCCTTTTATAATTTCTTTACAAATGTGTATATTGTTTCTACAAAAAGTATTTCATATCAGAAAAAGGGATAAGAGTATTAACAGGGTAAGCAAGGCAAAAAGGCTCGTATCATTAAGACACCATTTCTGCTTCCTGGGAATTCAAACCCTAGCTACAGTGGTACGGAAAAACGAATGAAAATGAGGTTAAAGAAAATGTACCTTTACAGCAAAATTTTAATCTGTTAGATTGATGCTAAACTGCCTTGGTCTTTCTGCTGCTATATGCTGTATTTCTATCTATAGACCCCCTCCCCCAATGCCCCTCCTGTAGCTTTGGCTTCCTATTTTTCTTTTCACTTAGAATGATGCACTAGGAACAACTATAGAGTACAAAAGATGAATCTATGGATGTGACACTTGTAAAGGGTAACCCTATTTCACAAGTGAGATGGGACAAAAAAGAAAGAAAAAAGGCCACAGAAGCAATAACTGCTCACTGAATTACCATTAAATTGTAAGATTTACAATCCAATGTACAGTAAGTGCATATCTAATGGAGTTTGTCCTCTAAAAGAATATAAAGTAGATCTTTGCAGCATAAGATGTATGCAGGTTATTTTTTTTATTTATTTTTTAGCATTCTTTTTTAAATTGGGACACACAGAAAACAGATGTGCACATAAATTTCAGAATTTTTATACATATTAAAACTAAGCCAAAGGCAACATTAAAATATGATAAATGTAGTATGATTAGTAGGATCTGGCTTTGTATTTTCAAAACATGCTCACATTCTACAAAGAGAGATAAAAGATGACTAACACAGCCAGTCAATACTGCTTCCACAGATATCTTTGGTAAAAGGAGATCACATATTATAAATTCAGTTTATTGCTCTGATCTACTGGAATTCAATGAAATGACTGAAATGACTTTTTGTGCGGAGCGGAAAAGCAGCTGCTGACCATTTCCAGTGTCCTCGAAACAAAATATCTGGATAGGAGTTTCAGATCATTTTGTTATTGCCTTAAATAACCTACAGTATTAATTTTCATGTAATGGGTGCATATGAATAAGGCTTCTGCACAACATCATTGTTCGTAAATATTTTTGTCATTAATTTCACTGGTCTTATTCAAATGAGCATAACTGCTGAGTGATTTAAGTTTAGAAATCAGCAAGGCATGTCAAACAATTATTTACACAGCAGCAAACTTTTACATGAAATACCAGGCATATTTCTATTACGCTCTATTACCAGGCTATAAGTAATCACCTGTTTTACAGGATGACTCTGGAAAATTCAAGACTGGAATAAAACCCCAAACTGTCATATAGACAAAGGAACTTTTGGGTGGGTAAGCCATTCAAATAGCAACAAGGCAGACTTGTGTTCTGCATTCTTAATTTGATTAAAGTTTTATTTTCCTTAGCTAAACTTTAAGCTTCCATGTTTTCACATTTCCACAAATGGCATTAAAACTTTAACTCTCCTACCTAAAAGGAACTTTGCCTACCACACGAATTTTCCCGTTATCTGGCTTTTATTTCAGAGGATTAAAAAGCAATGCACAAGATCAGCAATGATAGCCTTGTTCTCTCCAACCTTAGTGAATCAAGTTCACTGGAGGTGAAGCAGTGGAATTATCAGTACAAGTGGCTGTGTCATCAAAGCTTTCTGAGAGGTAGTGTATGGAAATGCCTAAACAAACAGAAGCGTAAAAGCTGTCTGTAGAGGAAAGGGCTCTTCCAAGGCTATTCATTAAAACAATTCCAATTGCAGCTTCATGATGCAGCATTAGATTATGTGAGAAATATAAAATCTTGACATTTTTCTAAATGTGAATGGGTTAAAGAACCTCTCCACGCTACAGTGAGCCTGAGAATTTCCAGCAGCTGATGAAGACCAGTTGACCACCTGATACTTTTTCAGCACGGTGATAAAATTAAAGGATTGCTTTGATTTGCTTGAAGGATTACTTTCTATAGTTAATTGTTTAAAGTGCACAGTCTTACAAAAGGGAAAAATATCAAGAAGGTTAATGTAGAGTGAGCTAATTGCAAGCTGATTACATTGTGCAAAGTGAGAGATATTACTTGTGTTACATACCATCACAAAGACTAGCCTATTCCACCCTGCTGCTGCAGCAAACAAGCTGATTTGCTAACAAAGTGGTCAGCTCGGGCACTTGCACAGCATCTCGGTAGGTCCACAGGCGACTGCTTCCCATGCAGAGAATCGCAAGCTCCATTTTCCAATCTGATTACACGGCTCCTTATTCCAGCAGCCTTAAACCTTCATGGCAGTTTACCAACATTTTCATCACTTTTTCTTTTACAAAGCAAAAGAACTGATAAGCTCTCAGGTACCCAGGATTGCATAGTCGATGTCTGGCAGGCAGCCAGCTTCTTTCACAGCACAACTGTTTTGTGCCACAATGCAAAAAGCACACTGAATTTAACAGATAGCACAAAACTATTAGAATTCTGCAGTACGTACAAGCAAGCAGCATGTTTCTGTCTTTGCAGATGTAGACAGTTCTGTTTAGTCACATTTCTAACATGCCTACACCTGAAAAGACAAGTTAAAAAAAAAAAAGAAAGAAAGAAAAAAGAAAAAAAGAAGCACGAGAACAAATGAAGACAGAGTACTGTCACTAAGTCAACCGCACTACAGTGTGTACCCAAGTTACTTTACTGCAGTGCTGCCAAGTTACCAGGAATTAGAGACAATACCAACAATTTCTTATAAAAAATTAAGAAAAAGGAAAATAAATCTTCACATTACATGGAAGTATCTGATGTAAACTGAAATTTTATTTTAACATTGAAACAAATGCAAGAAAAAGAAAAAGAAAAAAGAGACATTAATGTCTTTTTTTTTTGGCATGTTAAATGCTTAGATAAAGCATGAAAATAGCCTCAAGTTATACCTTGGTTTACTTGCTCTCTGGCTCAGAAATGCTTGAATAATGAAACGACAAAAATACATGTAACATCTTTACAAAATGCTTATTCTGATGTATCTCATGTACAGTCTAAAAAACTGAGGAACACAGGAAGAATTACAAAGATATATGTAAATTTTTATACCCACATATATAAAGAAAATAACAGAATGCAGAATGAGAGCTCTTGAAAGAGACTGTCCTATAAATCTTACAAAATCCAGTAATAAGCAAGAGAGAAGGAAACTTCCTTATTTTCAGTTAAAGACAACAACATTAATATTAAAACAAGCTTTTACTTATTACTCACACTCTCATTCAAATAAATTTGTTATCTATGTATTATATGCACAATGCCCAAAATCAGCCTATAACATGAAGTTAATAGTGTAGAAAACAATTCCCCCATGTCCCCCCAAGCAAAATGTTTGGGTTTTGGGTTGGGTTTTTTTCCAGACCAAAAGGATCAAACTGGAATCTGAAGGAATATGACCTACTAAGTATTCTTAGAAGAAAAAATGCAATTTTCCATATCATCTTTTTTATCATAAGGGAATGGAGGTGGAAATAGGGGAGAGTAAGACAGTGAGTTATGGAGGGAGGGAAATAAACAAAAGTACAACTGAGCTGGTACGATGGCTCAGTACACCAGATCACCAGTGCATTGACCCTCTGTATCTCTGAGTCATTAGCTGGAATCCCAGCTCTGCCTTTAGGAGTAGGGATTTGAACTCACACACCGATGTGGTGAGATTCAGGATCTTGAACATGCCAGACAGAGGGGTCATTCTTCTCGGTGCGGAGAAGGCCAGAGGCCTCCCAGGAGGGCAGGGTGGGATGAGTGACTGTCGCCCAGCGCAGGCACTGGACATGCTGCTGACTCAGGCAGGGACATTGACAGGCACCGCTGCTTCTCTCCATCACTCCTGGATAGAGTGGGTTTAGGCCACTGGTGCTGGTAGGTACATGCAAAATTCAGGGGGAAATTATCAACACATCCTTACTTGTCTCTGTGTGTACATGTGCATCTCTGTGTGCAGCTATACAAATGTTTACATGTATTTATGGAGACATACTGAAACAGGCTAAGCTGGTTTCTTTGCAGCCATACGTAATGCTCAGCACTGCCAAAACATTTCTACACCAATTCTACTCCTTAATACAGCTACAATTTTATATATATCCACATACAGAGACTGCATATGTATACCCTATACACACGTCATTCACATACATATAGTACTGTGTGCAAGTCCCTTTACCTTTAAAATTGTTTGTTAATTTACATGGAAATTTCATCCCTGATAAAATAAAAAGCACATTTTAACCAGCTTCTAATACCATCACATTACTCCCATGAATGATTCCTAGTAAACTATTTATTAAGGCTGTAAGAATTTAAAGGGTTTGTTTCTTGCAGATGCAGTTTAAGGGGTTGCCTGTTCCCTCCCCCCCCCCCCCCCCTCTCCCCCTCTCTCTTTTTTTTT
>NDXB01002884.1:86870-97053 GCA_002631895.1 Agapornis roseicollis
AAAAAAAAAAAAAAAAAAGAAGTTTTTCTTTCTCTTGAGTGAAAGCAGGAGAGAGAGGTTTTGGTGATATCCCTCTCTTTATGTTGCAAGGTAAACCTTTACATTTTACATAGAATCTAATGAGAAGTTCCACAACCTTCCTTAATGTTAGCAAGAAATAGAATTATTATTTTTAATGTAACTGTTCCTTTGATACAATGAAAACTACAATTACAATGTGCTTCTGCATAAGAAGATAATAGAGTTCTATGGAATTACAATAACACCACTATAGAAGTAAAAAATTAAGCAGGACAGTTTAATTCTTCTTGCAAAGTCTCTACTTCTCTAGAGTAATGTGTAAAATAACAAATGAACAAGAAAGCAAAATCATCAGCAGTAACAAGGAATCATCCAAGTAACAAGGAGTCACAGACCAAACCAAAATCATGACTATTTTAAGTCTTCACAGCAAATGCCACATCTATAACACTGAGTCACCAGTATATAATACCAGGGAGCTTTATTGCATTAAAGTCTATGTGGAGATGAAATTCCTATAATCTCCTATTATGGGCCATGTCTCTGTTGGGTCTGTGTCATTTGAGTTTTATCATCCAGTTTGCATTTATCTCAAACTGCTGTAATGGAAGGCCAGTGTGACAATATTTGGATCACTTTTCCCTCATCTTTGGTTAAACTAATTCTTAAATCTGTGACTTCCAGCCTTTATTTAGAGTGTTTCAGCCTATTATATATTACCTATCTGAGGACAGTAGCTAGTAAACCTTAAACAAAAAAGGAAAGGTAATAAATTAACAGAAGGACATATAAATCTTCAGAGGTACCTGCTTACTAAAAACATAGCTTTTATGGACCTACCAAAGCAGGAGATGGTATAAATTCCTTTTATTTGTCTTAATTCCAGTATTTTCTTCCTTCCTCAAAATAAGGTAATTCCTTCATCAGCTAGCAAAAGTTGTAGAACTTATTTTCTAAAATTTATCATGCTAATCTCATTAGTTACAAGTACATCACTAGGTACTGCTTTAGATGTGAGTAGCTAGCTAGACACAAGGTCATGTAAGTTATTTCAATTTGGAGAAGAAATTGGTGAGGAAAGCACATATCTCTTATGTTAAGATGTTTATATACAAGGAAGCAGAAAATCTTGCCCCTTGTTAGAAGTGAAGTACCACACAGAATGAAATGAAAGCACAAAGACAGGTAATGTTATGTACACAAGGACAAAGTAAATGTGCACCTTTCTTATCTCAGCAGCTTTGTTCATGTGCTTGTGTCCTCAGCGGCACCTTAAAACCAGTGATATCTTTCACAAGTCAGTTACTTGAATTATATGCTGTATTAGCAAGATTAAAAAGCTCATTTAGAATTCAGTGCTATGATTATAAGAGTGCAGCAAACCAGGTCTTTCTCTTCCTTGCTATGTAGCAACAGCCTAATAGTTTGAAAATTAAAATTAATAAGGTTTTCTTTCCTCCCTTAAAAATATTAAAATGGAAAGACAAAACTGAATTTCTAATTTGAAGCCTTTATATTCTATTTTACCGACATTCAGGAGTTATACATTTCTTCCAGAAAAAGCCTTAAAGAAATAAAAACAAAGTTTGTCATATGAGCTTTTTTGAATATTGTTTACCTTTCAGATCTTTCTATGAGCTTAAAATAAAAATTTCTAGTAATATTTGTCAAAGCACATTAAAATTACATTTTAGAAACCAGCAAGGTTTTGTCTTCTGAGTGTCCCTCTTCAGAGAATGCTTGCATGGGAAACAGGCCTTCTCTGTTCACGCAGAATGCCATCGGCCATGTTTCTGTGTTGATGTGCTACGCATTACAGTTTGATCCCAGTACAGAAGACAAACTGGGAATCACACACCTCAATACAGAGCTGTGGACTTCCTGACTGACAGTATGTAGTTGAGGCAAGGAAGAAAGAAGAAAGAAAAAAAAATCAGTCAGCGTCTGTTGAAAAAAAAAAAAGAAAAAAAAGAAGAAGATAATCTGATTTCCATAGCAGCATTTTAAAGTAAAATTTGGCACCACTACCCACACTAAAGTCCCTCTTTACAGAAACTCAACTGTAGTATTGATCAGGAGATGCTCACTAGTGAAAAAATTATGCTTTACTTATCTATACTTTGATTTTAGACAAAATCTGACAATGAAAACCTCAACGACCTATTGGCAGTGTGGAATTTCTGATGGTTTATTTAGTTTGACTGACTCTGATACGTTGCTGCTATGAATACAGTTGCTATGGAAGGAATGCTTTAGTGCTGTCTTTCTTCCAAAGGGGTCATGATTTTGCAACATCTCAGATAACACTGACGGCTTAATGTCTGCAAACAGTGCAACATTTAACATTTGCTATGCACAGTGAGGATCGTAGTTCATAATTTATTATTCAGAAATGACGTAGAAATATTTGTATGATAAAATGTGAGGATAGCTTAAATATTCATGAAAATAAAAATACATAATATATTTATTTTTACAATGTCAATAGGTAATAAAATAATCAAAGGTGCATTTAGAGCTTTAAAAAATGAAAGTGAATTTCAGTACTTGGAAATGGTATTTTGAACTAGGCCAACTCTATCGTTCTCTAAGTCAAAGAAAATATTTTCACTTTCTCTCTACCAAAATAACATTAAATTGCACTGAATTGTTTTTCTCTCTCAAACTCAAACAAAAAAAGCCTCCATAGCAAGAGATTTCCATCTCACTTGTCATCAAGTTTCTTAATGCAGTATTTGGCTCTAAAAAATATCAAACATAAACAATGGTTTTAAAACTGAGCCAGTTGTGGGCTAAAAGTTCTTGAAAACATAATCCAGTAGAGACAAATAATGATAAGACAAAAAAGTATTCTGTTCTCATTATGCTCTTCTCTGCAAGCTATTTATATGGTTCAATCCCTTAATTAACATCTTTCTAGTTCTCAAATTACAGTCTCCAGAAAAGGACTGGTATGGGATGGATGTTCTCCAATGGTTCAAGGATACCTTAATCCTAAACAAAAATGTAGCATGACAGAGAGGCCAGAAGCAGTGTAAGACATCACTGGAAAGAAACGTGATGGCTACATTAGGCTTCATGTACACTGGATGGACACAGTTGTTTAAGATAGAGTCTCCAAGCCAATGCTAGGAGGTCAGTTTGCAGCCTTGCAAGCAGAATTTCAATTTATGAAATTCTTTGCTAACTGAATGCCAAAATTTGTGTGCTGGTTCCCATTCTTTTGAATGAAATGGCATGGCTTCTTCAGGAGCTAGTAATATCTCACTGGCAACAAGCAAAACTCAGCTGAGTTGAATATTTTATAATTTCCCTCTTGCTTTAATACTAGTTAGTCCTCAAAATTCTAGATGCTATTTTGGCTTGCATCCTTCTGTTGGTTACAAAAAGGAATTTCACTACACTTAGAGACTGTCAAGAGACTTTCATGCTTCCTAAACAATAAAAAAGACCAGGTCTTATGAACTGTCAGTTCAATACCAAAGGTGGCAAAGAATTAACTCTTTGCAACCAATAAACTGGCAATTTTACAATTAGTATTTGAAAATGTGCCAGAAAGGTCACATTCCTCCTATAGTAATTTCTCAGGCTGGAATGTAAAACATCATACACAAGCGATTTAAGCAGCATAACCCTGGTAAGTGTTCCTGGTCCTCTTAAAATTCATCGTTTTGTGTCTTAATCTACAGTAAAAAGGGCAGTCTGTCCTGGTGGTGCACATACTTTCCATAATTTTTAAAAAGAACTTTTTCACAGTTCTGACTTGACGTTTGCATTCTACATGCCAGCAATGTCTCCACTAAGTGTGTGAGTGGAGTAACAATACATATACAATGCAGTATGTCACTTAGTAATACATCATGGTGGAAAAGAAGATTAATAACATCATCCAGGTAAGGGACAGGATTTGCCTAATATGAGAAGAGCAATCATTTAAAAACACAGAAAGTAGGAGAGTGATGATGGAATCTGGGCAGGAAGCATGTAAAGGACAAGAAGACCATTACAGATGTCCCTATTTAAGAATTTCTGGCACTGATTTGGACTTCTAACTATAAGGGAGAAAAACCGTAACAGAAAACTGGTGACTTGGCAGACACATGCTGCAGCCTATGACTGATGTCTTTCTATTCTTCATCAAACAAAACTCAGAACAGTCTTGTTTTTTGTTGATCACATCATAAACAAATTAGAAGTAATAAGATAATAACTGTCAGTTTGCCCTGCAGTAAGACTATGCTTACAATTACTTGTTTATTTTTATTACTATATAACATAGGAGTTTTAGTCACAGAGCATGATTTCATTGCAACAGGTGTTGCACAAACACAGAACAAAAAGATGATCCCTTATTGAGTGCCCTTCAGCCTAAAGACTACACAAAAGGCAATGGAAAGGTATGGACTTAGAGAATTATGATGTGACAATGTTCATCAGTGGTGTCACTGGTATCAGTGGAGATTTAGTGACCCTAGGACCTACCTTTTGCAAACTTCTTTCAAAGGAAAATTTTAAAGCAGATTTTTGAAGTCTTAAAGAGAGCTTTGCAATGAGATTTTTTTTCCTATAGCAAGTGACAGGGTAATAGTATATGTGAAAATATATCAAGTAGAAACTGGAAGCTGAGCATGTTGGAGAATTTTTGACATTACAGAACCGAACAGGCAGACATGATCAAGAAGCATCCAAGTGGCAAGTGGAGTACTTTAGGTTAGCAAAGGAATGAGAAAGAACTGAAGGACTGAGTGGATACAATTGGGAGTACCTGTTAGATAAGCCCTGTCATTATTTCTTTTGCTATTTTCTATGTTTATTATTAAATTATTGTGTTTATTATTAAATTATTGTGATTCACATTTCTCAACCCCTATCAAACTATAGTAAATCCCCTATGTTGGAATTCAAAATGTTTGCCATGTCATAGAATCACAGAATAGTTAGGTTTGGAAAGGACCTTAAGATCATCTAGTTCCAACCCCCCTGCCATAAGCAGGGACACTCCACACTAAACTGTGCCACACAAGGCTTTGTCCAAACTGGCCTTGAACACCGCCAGGGATGGAGCATTCACAGCTTCCCTGGGCAACCCATTCCAGCGTCTCACCACCCTAACAGGAAAGAATTTCTTCCTTATATCCAATCTAAACCTCCCCTGTTTAAGTGTGAACCCATTACCCCTTGTCCTGTCACTACAGTCCCTAATGAAGAGCCCCTCCCCAGCAGCCCTATAGGCCCCCTTCAGATACTGGAAGGCTGCTAGGAGGTCTCCACGCAGCCTTCTCTTCCCCAGGCTGAACAGCCCCAACTTTCTCAGTCTGTCTTCATATGGGAGATGCTCCAGTCCCCTGATCATCCTCGTGGCCCTCCTCTGGACTTGTTCCAACAGCTCCATGTCCTTTTTATGTTNTCTGTCTTCAGAGATGCTCCAGTCCCCTGATCATCCTCGTGGCCCTCCTCTGGACTTGTTCCAACAGCTCCATGTCCTTTTTATGTTGAGGACACCAGAACTGCACACAATACTCCAGGTGAGGTCTCACGAGAACAGAGCAGAGTAGAGGGGCAGGATCACCTCCTTGGACCTGCTGGTCACGTTCCTTTTGATGCAGTCCAGGATATGGTTGGCTTTCTGGACTGCAAGCTCACACTGCAGTCAGCTCATGTTCATTTTCTCATTGATCACCACCCCCAAGTCCTTCTCTGCAGGGCTGCTCTGAATCTCCTCTTTGCCCAACCTGTAGCTGTGCCTGGGATTGCTCTGACTCAGGTGTAGGACCTTGCACTTGTCATGGTTGAACTTCATGAGGTTGGCATCAGCCCACCTCACAAGCATGGCAAGGTCCCTCTGGATGGCATTCCTTCCCTCCAGCGTATCCACCAAAGCACACAGCTTGGTGTCATCGGCAAACTTGCTGAGGGTACACTCAATCCCACTGTCCCTGCTACTGAATTCATCAGCAAAAGCCCCAGAATGAACTATATCTGGCCATAAAAAAACAGACTGAACTACCCAGAAATGAAGAAAGAAAAGTAACGAATGCTGCATAAGGTTAGCAAATGGGACACCATCACATTACCCAGCCTGAAACATACTTTCCAATGTAAATGTATACTTGCAAATAAAAACCTTTCAAAAACTCAGCTAAATATTAAGCTCCAGCTAAAAAGATGCTGGTATTAAATATTTTATTAAAAATGGGGAGCAGGGAGATAAACTAAACTAATAATGGAACTTGAAATAGATTTTTTTAGCATAGTAAAAAGAGATACATCACCTTCACTTTGCCATCATAGCCTGCTTCAGGATGGCCATTTGCTCATGGAATTCAGTTACTATTTATAACATGACACCAGCGGAAATGTAGAATCATGATCAAAGTACAATAAAACCCATTGAAATCATAGTGTGTATACAGCTATGCAGACTTCAGCTGAAGAATTTTCTCTTTCTTTCTCTAATACACATACATTTCACCTTCAACTGCATCTAGAATAAGTACCTTTTCCCAGGCTATTTGACTCACAGCTTAACCAAACTACACTAACTGGTAGCACTTATTTTCTTGGAAAGCATATTTTCTGGGCACTGAAGAGCACAATTCTGCTGAGTGCAAGGCCCAGCATTGAGGGGGGGTGTGAAGGGGGGTGGGGAGGAATCAAAATTTGCCACTTATTAAACTAAATGTCCTTGATGCTTTGTGCAGGCAAAAATACTTTCCCCTTGACCCCTCAAGTCCATTAACTTTAGGAGAGCCATTCTGCAGTTGCTGGTCTCCTATGGTGCCCTTTTCACAGCAACATGATGAGCTCTCAACATACAGTGAGTTGTTCTTTGCAGCATAATGTAAGGTATATGGTAGCTTCTTCCTTCTTACCTTCCTCCCCCTCTGGGATTCCCAGGATTTGTATACTGTGTGTCTACCTTATCTGTTTTTCTAAGAGTTCCACCTAGAATTTAAGAACTTATGTATTTATTATCTTTCCCAGGCTTAGTCAAAAGATAAGAATTGCACTTTAACTTCCCTTCACAGGTTTTTTTTTTCTTGTCAAGACAGTTCAAGTTACTTGTTGCTCCAGGCCGTCTGTTAATTTGTTCATTCTTCCAGGGTTGGCATGCTTTACTTGTCCATGAGCATAAAGCATACAGTGTTCCTGGTAACAGAAAGCTTTTAAATTTAATCTGTAGAGAGTCTGAATTGAGGCAGACAACAGAGCCATAGCTTTACAGAAAACAGCCACACTGCCTGCATGACTCAACAACTTAAAGAAGACTTTCAAATTCTTGTCCCAGTCTTTTCTAGTATTAATGAAAACACTGCTACCAGTTTTGGGAAGGTGCTCTTTTCATTCCTAATCAGGATCAGAAAGTAGATTCTCTCAAAAGCTTTATAAACAGGTACTGCTATGGTTTTCACTAGCAATAATCTTGAAATATCAGGTCTAATACTAAGGTAAAGCAGCCACTTTACATAATTTTTTCTGAACTATTTCTCTTTAGAGTCGGGATGCCCATTTTTACAAACCTCTCAATCCCTTCATTTACCTTCCTCCTTTAAACTCTTTCCCTTCTTCTGAATATATCTGTGAAATCTTCTCAAATCTTTCAGGCCATAATATACATATTATCTTGACTGAAACATTACGTACCTTGTTATTTTTTCATAAGTATAAACACAACAGGCAAAGAAGAGAATAGTCAGGCATTGTGCCACAGTGTCATATTCCCCTTTCTGGTCAAGATCCAGAATATATGATTGTATTCTGCTATTTGACATCAATTTGTCTGAAAGCACTTGCCTTCAGTTTCCACACTTCTCAAGGTAGGATGTATCTAACCATAATTTAACCAGCTCACTCAAAGAAAGCCACATTAAAATGCTCCTTAGATTAATCTGTACAGACTGTTTTCCATATGTTAGTTAAATATGACACTAGGATTGAATTTAAAATGTCAACACATTTCATGTTAATGAAGTTTAAAAAAAGCTTATTCTAGTATATTTGGATTTGGCTGAACTGAAACTGATTGAGAAATTAGAAAAGTGTTGGTGAAAAAATGAGCTTTGGGGTGGGTACTTGGGAAAAACCTGCATTCAGAGTGCTCAGTGAGCTGCCCAGCAGTGAAGCACTCTCAGTGGTGAGGATGAATTAATGAAACCTTCCTTTGCCCCATCAACAACACTCACTTGTCTTAGCCACTGCTCTTCTTCTCTAAGCTAAAGCCCAAATGCAGGACTGTTGTATTTTTTTGAGCTCCTGCCTAGAGCTGGTGCTACAGGAACTTTCACCATGCTGTGGAAGTCGAGACAGGCATGGGTACAATTCTGGTTCTTTGTTGATATCTTATACTCACAAACTCATTTCCCCATTTAATTGGAAATTTACATAACTGTAAAGAGCATGAATGTCTTGCATATATAAGCAGGGAATTTACCTTAGTTAAATCTGGAAAAAAATACACTAATATTTGTAAAAAAAAATTACAATTATGTGATACCTGATTATATGATAGAGTTGTTCCCTACTAATGAGCAAGTAGCCATGGCCTAAAACATCTACATGAAGGAGATGAAATACCAGTCTTATATAAGAAGGCAGGCTCTGCCCTGCCTAACTTATGTCTGGATGTAGCAGAAAAACATACACTGACCCTCACTCAGCTGGTGCCAGATGACTTAAAAGAGTATCGATCCCATAGACACTTCTATTTTCAGAATGAGAGGGTTTAGGGTACAGTAACAATTAGTGCCCTCTATTGTCCAAAAGGAACTGACTCAGAAAAAGAGGGCGGAGCTGCCTTTAGGTTAGCTGCTGGAACAAGAAGGTCGCAGCCCTTGTCCCCTACAGGGACATCCTCATGACTAATCACTGATTCTGGGTTCTCCACAACCCCAGGAAAGATCATAAAAAGCTATTGGAAAAAGGGAACAGGACAAGACACGAAACACAGGCCCACCTACATTATACCTTGCAATTCTGAGAACATCAACATAGCTGTGCTGTTGTCCATCCTAACTGAGTGCAGACACCTGCATCAGCTCAGAGTGACAGCAGTCACAGAGTGAGAGTAGTAACCATGAAGTTTCATCTCAGATACTTTCCAATACTCTGTAGGAGTGAATCTAGCTTTTAACATAGTTGCAACACCATATCCCCCAACTTGTCCTTTTGGTGTCTCGCCCTTAATTAGCTCTTATTATCTCAGTGCATGTAATCATCCTGCTCAGACGTATTGCTAAATTCTCTGGGCTTTCAGACAACCTGTGATGAAAGACAATTCAAGGAAGGAGAGTTATTTTAATGTTTGGAATCCCATATATTCAACAGCATTTCACTACATGTTACGACTCATCTAACACTGAGCTCTGTATGAACTCAACAGAAAAGGAAAATGGGCAGAAGAGAAAAAAGAAAGAAGCAGGGTTTCTCCTGCTCATGTGTGTGGTAGCAGGAGGCTTCAGTCAGGCTGAAAAGACAATGGCCTAAAGGAGAAAATGTGGCTGACTACCAAAGACTCTTGTATACATGATGCAGGCTTTGTTCCCTTATTTCAGATGACAAGTAGAGTGGACGTTCACAAAGACTAGCAGTTCTGGAGAGGTAAAAAAGAATATGCATTACAAGATCAGACATCTGACAGCCACTCATATTGCTGAGTCAAGCAGCCCAGCACATGCAACCTAGATGATGACTGGTGGCTACAGATATAGTTGCTTTCAGTCTCCTCAAAACACACTTGAGTAAATAGAAATAAATGAAAGGGATATTTGATTTGAGCACCTGAGGTAACAAGCTCCTGCTCTACATGAAAGCAGAGCAGATTTGGTATGCAGGGAATGAATCGTGACAGCTCTGACACTCGGATGGTACCCCTCCGAGTGACGTCACCCTCTCAGCCAGTCCCCATTCTCCACAGGGTATATTAGTTTTCCTCCTTGTCTCAAGCTGTCACTCTAGGTTCATTTCACTGCAGTTGCCAAGCTATTGTAACAAGGAAAAAGGAAACTATCCCAGTAAAGTCAGCATGACAGTGTAAGTCCAGTAATCCAAGTCAGTTAAAGGAGTTTTTATTTTTTAAATCACTTCCTCCACGTCCCTTTCCAGAAAGCATAAAGAGGAAAAAAAAAAAAAAAAAAAAAAAAACCTTTAAAACCAGCTCACACCA
>NDXB01002884.1:97129-126772 GCA_002631895.1 Agapornis roseicollis
AAAAAAAAAAAAAAAAAAAAAAAAAAAGAGCCATTTGGAACAGGCTTACACGTGTAAGACTTAGCATTTTGAGCAATGTATTAATACTTATTACTACTGAAAATCCACTTAGTCTGGCAAGGTCTACTCTCCTTTTTTATTTTTAACATAAAGGGACAAATAGCTCAAATGGGAGCGTGAAAACCTCTGCCAGCTACAGTCCCATTTGCTTGGAGCCTTCTTCCATTAACTCAAGGGTCAGAAGTGACACTGTGTCTTCCCAGGTTCCATACATGGAGTCTGACTCACACAAAGCCCCAGCCTGGCTTCAGAATTCTCAAGACCAAACCTGAACTGGCCTCAGCAGTAATAAGAGTAGTATCATCAGTAACAGTAGAATCTCCCCAGCAAGTTGTGCAATGCAAGAACTAACTCAGCTTTCAAAAGACACAGAGTACAGCGACGCTGCAGCCAAGCCACAGATTCTCACACCACATGTTGCAGGGGCAGCAGTGGGAACTTGTGAATTGAGCCACACATAAGGATTTCTTAAACTTCAAGGTACAGCTGCTTCATAAGTACCAACCAAACACTATGAAGAAGCATGTACTAGGAAAAGACAGCAGTCAAATGTATTTGACGATGGTGACATTCAGCAGTTTATACAAATGGGAAAAAAGATTTGCATCAGCAATATATATAAGCACTCATAAAGACAGAAATCTTCAGCAGTGTGTCAGTGAACAATCAATCTAGAAAGAGCATCTTAACACTCCTAACTCATAGGTACATATTCCTACTAATTATTTTTGTATTATCTTTAAGACTGGATACAATTCACATTTTTCATTGAATTTTATATAGTCTCCTGATATCTCAGCAATAAGCAGCTATTCAATTGGTAGTCCTGAACTAAGTCTATTCCCATCATCCTTCTCTGCAGCATTGCACACATCTGTCAATCCACATCTTTAGAGTGCACATTTCTAAGGACAGCTCTCCCGCTGAACCTGAGGCCTCATGTAATCAAAAGAGATAGTAACTATACCAGGATTATCAGTGTTTTATGCATGACATATGACAACATATCTGAAACAGAGTATAAAGCAAATAAACACATTCGTGTTTCTTCAACCACTAGCACATTGGTCACTTTTGAAGGAAATGGATGACAATCTGGAAAAATATACTTGTATCCTCCTACGAATATTAAATGTGGCTTTTTCCTGTTCAGTTTTCTATTGCTGCTTAACCTGAATGAACTGAGTTCAATCAAAGGAAGCTGCAAAGGGTTTGTTAAAGAGCTGGTCAGGAAAGATGAAAGAATGGCCCAGATAAGGAACATCCCTCAAAACACTGGCTAAACCTGAGAAAAGGGAGATCAGAAAACACTGGTCTGTTAAAAGATCCCATCCTACAGACAGGAAAGGTTTTCGGGGTAAAGTAGAAAAGGCTGTCCTGAGTAAGAAAAAGCTGTCAGCCTGGAAAATTCAGAAGCAGTCAGAATAGCCTGTAAAGCAAAATAAGTTGTTCCTCCTGGCTCAGATGTGAAGAACAAGGTGGTGCTGAATGAACTGTGGATAAACAGGGAAACTTTGGTACATGGATGTGGGTTTAGACCCCCTGCTTTTCTAGGGGGTCATTTTAATGAGAGCTACTGTTCCAGGCTTCAAAAGATAAAGGAGGGCCCATTCCTGGACCTGAAAGAGTAGCCACTGGTTGATACAGAACTACAACATAAGGCCCAACCTGAGAACTGGTGAATTAGGGGATTCTGCTCCCAGAGAAAGTAATGACCTGAGACTGACCAAGGGGGCAGGAGAAGAGAGGTATTTAGTAGGTCTCAAGACAATGCATGGATTGAAAATAACATTCAAAACAATGTTTCTGGAAAAAGTACTGCTGATCCCAGTTTCTTGTGAGAAAAAACTAAAATTAAAAGTAGCATTTATTTACAAGACATTCTGAGCACTGGGTATGGATGTACTGTCTGTGTGTCATCCACTGATATTGTCTTGACATTTTCACTCCTGTCTTCAGTAGTATATTCACACTGACTTAGATTTGGGTAGAAGTCTTTACGTAGTCACAATTACTTATTATATTTGAGAAGATAACAATAGGTAAGTATATAGTGTCACTAAAAAAAATAATCTAAAAATCTTCTTTTCTATACTGCAGCTAGGAGGCTGCTCAATTAGAAGTTGTGTCAGATCTCTTAGCATTGATTGCAAATAGCTTGTCAATTTTACTGATATGAAATGCTAAAGTGAATGCCATTCATCAGTGGTGCAATAGGCAAACTGGTCTCATGGCAGCCATGTGAACATGCTCCTGCACATACACAGAGTGAAAATCTGGTCAAATCTGAAGAACCTAGGCTCAGCAAAGTACATGCACATTCTCAGGAGTCCTATTCAATCTTTGTGCTTCCTATTATTTATGGTAAATGCACAGGTGCTCGTGACCACATCCTCATTTAAGCAAATGTAAGCTCAATGTACAGTATCTTAAAATGAGCATAAATGTGAAGAAGTCTGCTAATTGTTGATTGAATGATTAAAGGACATTTATTCAGTCAGCACCTGTATGCATGAGGATCTGGACACAGATTCATTCTCACATTTTAAGAAATAAAAAGGGAAAAAAGGAAAGGAAAACTCATGACATGAATTAAAAAACCTGTAATGCTGTACTAACAGAGTTAGGGACAGTTTATGGTCACAGAAAATAGTTTACAGCCAAACAAAGGGATTTATGGCAAATTGATACATAATAGTTTTAAAAGGTGTTTGAAAATACTTCCAATTTGCAAATGAAAGTAAAAAAAAAAAAATCATTTCACAAATACTGGATAAGCAGGAAGCAGCTTGCTCACACCTGAATAATTTGATCAAGTCTGCATTCACAATATAGCAACCATCTTCGCATCTTTGCTCTGTGACGAGCCTTTGAATCAGCTTGAGTTTTGTGGTGGACTTGCCTCAGCTTGTTACTGAAGTTGACACTCCAAAAAGCACCAGAAGGATGTTCCTGGAAGGATCAGGTTCCCCTAGTGTGTAAGAGCAGGACTCAACCGTACCAGCTAAGAGAGACTAAAAGCAACCTCCTTCCCAAAGGGGGAATATCCTTATGTGTATGCCATAGCCTTGTGGTATGTGGCATTTCCTCCAGGCTTGGGTTTAGACCAGGAACTTATCAGCTGCAAATTCTAGAGTCCCCTTTGAGCAGGAAAAGTTGTTTTTGTTAGGCTCTGAGGACTGCCTGGATGTTTGCTCCCCGCCTTTCTCAGCAGTCTCCCCTGCTGATCCAGTTCCTGCTTGCTGGGTTTTCCTTCCAGCTTATCCCCTCATTACAGAAGTCTCTTTCCCCAGGAAAAACCAGCTGCCCCCCAGGGATGCACATCCACTCCCCAGCCAGGAAATCCCCTGCCTGCTGCAGCAGCCAGGACTGGACAGGACAGAGGTGGTGGCTTCCTCACTGCTGCAAAGACGTCCTCTTCCAGTAGAATCAACATGCAGTGACATACAGCAGACAAAAAGGATGTCAAGTGCTTCATATTTCTAAAAAATGTCATTTTTAATGGTTATAAGAGTAATGATTATTGCCCTGAAGCCAAGAACAGAGAAATCTAAGGCCAAATCAGAATCAGAAGCAATTACTTTGAAATCAGTGGAGATATTCTGGGCCAGAAATGTAACCTGCTTTCCTGTCATAGGAGTTAGAAGGATTTCAGAACAAAATAAGTTAAGAAAAGGAGATTTTTGCATTGTTTTTTCTTTGCTTAAGTCTGCTGTACAAGATGGCACCTTCTTGTACTCTTATCTACATGGTCACATATTAATTCTTTATTCTTTACCTAATTATGTAGATTAAACTTTTCAATTACAATCAGGCGTTGTACCTACTTCTAAGGCTGGGTTTTCATATTAGCATATTTGTACAGGTTTACTTAGGAAAATTACTTGAATTGGTATACTTGGCATTTTAAAGATTAAATAGGGTGATGTTTAGAATACTTTTTATGAAAGTTTACTGGTTTAAGTAAACTTTCATAAGCATATGTTTAGGAAAGGCTAGTCTCCTGAGAAGCAGAGCACTTGTTGCACTGAGAAAATCCATAGTTATAGGTATTATATAAAACCCCACAAAGGGACCAAGTGCAAGTTAGAGCCCCACTATATGTCTAGCTTGCATACAGACATTATTCTGAAACGTTTTCTATTATTTATTTTACACATCTAGAGCCTAACTTGCAGAAGCAGGCACAAATCCACTGAAGTAAATGACTGTGGATCTGCTGCAACAGTGAATCTGGCCCTTACTTACACAGTTTTATTTGTCCTGTAAGCTAAAAATACCTTTATATTTCAAGACTACCCTTTATTTAAGTTTACATCCCTTAGGACCAACATACAGCAAAGCAGCAAACAGGCTGGAGGGGCTTTAGTGAACAGAGAGCTCACAAAATGTAACCACAATGTGCTTTACAGCATGAGTAAATCCCAAGGGATCTCCCACACACAATTCCTAAGCACCAAGAAGAATTAAAGTTGCCAGTCTAATCTATGGAAATGTGAGTTTTGAGCACTGATAAATTGGGACTGACAAGAATAAACCCACTTTATAATGCCAGCAATTTTTTTAAGAAAACAACATAAAAAAAATTTAAGTTTCATACACAGTAATTACTATGTATCCATTCTTGCTCTCCACGCACCCAAATTGCTTGGAATAAGTTGTCAAAGTAAATTGGCTATTCTTTCAACATTGGTAAATTATTCTTCTATTGTGGACTCCTAGCTTGATGATTCAGGATACGATAATTTTCATTTACTTAGTGTCTTTGACAATTTTGGAACAAACTATTAAGCTATTTCTGTTAGAAACCTATTAGGTAATTATTATTGTAAGGAGAATTAGAATAGGTAGATTTAAGAGGAAAGAACTGAAGGTCATAAAATGGAGGTCATGAGGAAAGAAACTATGAAGTAAGATTACTGGGATGTGAAAAATACCCAAGTCATAATACACATAGCCTATATACAAACTTAACTGTATTCTCACTTCTCTGTAAATCAGTAGCATTTCTTTCTGCTAATGGAAAGAAATCATAATTGTACTAACAGGATGGTGCTACTGAGAGGACAAGGTCTCCTATCTGCTGCCACAAGCTGCTTATTCTTCTTGGCTCAGGTGTTTCTGGATTTGCCAGGGCTTTTTGTGGCCACCTTCACAATGAACCCCCTGTAGTCACTGTTGTCCTCTGATCTATGTCTCATCCACCAAACCCATGCAAGTACTAAACACCCATGTCATTCCAGTGAAGCCTATTCACAATTAGCTATATTGATATACAATTCCTGTGTCTTTATGAATTACTTTCACAGAAAAGGTAATTTGATCCTAAATATGCAGTAAAGACTGGAAAATCTTTATTATTAACAGCTTTCCCTTGCTGTACTCACTGTTTTCTCCAGCCTGATTGATATTTCCACATTTCTGCAAAGGAGAATCCATGCCTATAGAGGATCTGTAGTATTTAGAAATAGTAGCAAAGAGAAAACAGTTATCAAATCTGTAAAGCAGACTCATGAATACAGGAAGGGCGAAAGAGTGACCAAAACAAAAGCAAAAACAAAAAAGAAAGGATGGTGGGGAGGAAAAGATTGCTTACTGTAAGGAAAAGCTATCTTAGCAATACAAAGAATAAATAAGATTATTATCATCCTTGAAGAGAATATAATTATTTTTAAAACCAGAAAAGCTCTTGATAACACAGCTGCTTTTCATATACATCTTGTGTGAGGTTAGCAAGTCCTTTCTCTATGAAGCAGCTCAGCTTCAGGCCTTAATATGTTAGAGTATGTAGTCACCCAGTAGTATATATATCACAGGTCCCATGTCCATACTAACTGAGAACATTTCTTATACTGCCTTAACACTGCAGCCACACACAATCAGGTAGGAAATGCACCTACACCTATTTTTGTGCCTGGGACTGACATCATGCATGCTTCCTATTGCCAGCAGCTTTGGCTGACATTTTTACTAATGTACCAACATAACACTTGAATGAATTTGGTAGCAAAGATTAGTTGGTTAGCTGCAGTGATCACAAAGTATCCTTGGAAATTAAAAAAACCAACAATTCAGCATGGGGAGGTTTGATAGCAAAAGAGGTGGCTTGAAGTGCTGAGAATTTAAAAAAATGGTACTTCACTGCGAAGGAGGAACCAAGTAAAGGTTTCAATAATCTCAATTTTGCAGAAGAAGCTGAGACTGTGGCCTTGAAATATAAGCAAATAACTATTTTGACAAAATAATTTTTGCTTCAAGACTAAAACATAGTTTGTAAATGCATGCACAAGACAAGGTACACCCAGTATATCCAGTCTCACAGGTCTTGTGGCCTTTGTTAGGTTTCTGATAATGATACCAAGGACGGATCTTTTCTTATAAAAGGATAGTGTCTGCTTAAATCATCTGATACATAATACATCAAACAGAAATAAACCTTCTGTTTTGTCTCATTCGCTAGGATTAAGATTAAAAAGGTAGACAAACATTTTTATCTGTGAAACCAAAGTAATATTGAAGCAAAAAATACTACAAAGCTGAGAAAAAATAGAATTATCTTTTTAATAGATGCCTTTGCTATTTATTTCCTTTATCAAAATAGTAGTCCTAAATCTGAAAGTAAGTACAGATACCTGAGTTTTGAAATCTCTTGCTGTATTTCTCTGAACAAAGCCATTGCAATGTTTTCTTTTTTAACATAAGAACCATAACAGGTTTAACTGATGGTTAAAATAATAGCTCCACATAACTTTGCTGAAATTAAGCACAAATGGTGCAGTTTTGAAAGTGAATGGAGTGCAAGAAGCATTATTCAGCTGAAGCCAAAAACAAAAATTGGTTTGACTTTAGGTAAACTGGACTTCACTGAAGCACATGCTCAAGAAGTTGATCTATGAATTATTTCATTCAGCCAAAAGAGCTATTGAAATGCCAGCACTGCCTTTGCTCTGCTTATCACCCCGTGGCATTACCCAAGTGCCCAGGAGAAGGCAGCCCTCTGCCCTGCACTGCAAGATGGGGACTTCTCACACCCGCTCCACAGGCACCTCAGGAAGAAAACTGCCCTGGGACAACAGGATTCCCACCTGGCGACTGAAGGCAGCATCCCTATATTCTTAGTAATGTGACGGGCAAAATCATTGAGGGTCATGTAGGCTGTCTGGCCCCAGTGTTTGTGTTCCTGTGACGTGGGGTGATGTTGAGGCCCTGACAGAGGCTTGGGCTGCACTTCCCCCAGTGCAAGGCAGAAGACGCAAGCCTGGCCTCCGTGCAAGCCGTGTGACAAACACAATTAAATGCCTTGTCAGGTCCCTCTGCCTCACAGGGAATAACGATACTGATTACAGAGAAACATTTCAGCATTCCCCTTTATTCCCTCGTTTGATCTTAGTAGCAGTGACTGATAAAACTGATGCATGGTATCATTTTTGATAAAATACATACTGCCTGTGGAATAATGCTGTCCTGGCTGAGGCTCACTCTTGAAAGCCCTTATCCTTTTGTATTTTCCAGCTTTTCAAAACTTTTTTTTTTTCTATTTGTCAGTTCAATTGTGTTAGAAGCTTATCCAGATGCCTTTATACTTGGAATAGAAAAAAAATTTACTTTGTTAAGATGTTAGGCAGCACTGAATGTAGTTATCATTATTGTGGCCTTTATATCTACATTACAATTTTGTCACAAGCTCAATGTAATATCTAGAAATTCCCTTAAAATAAAAACTAGTGAGTGTGTTATGAAATTACAGCCAGGACAGATGGCCAGATCCTGTCACTGGAAATAAAAGTAATGTTATAAGTGTATAACTCCATTGGGGAAATTGAGTACCATAATAAAGTAGACTTCCACTTTCTGCAATGAAATTCAATGACTGTTGAGGAGTTTAGGGTTTAGAAAATTGAAAAATGAAACCTTTGGTTTTCCGCTGCTGTTTGATGATGTGTAGCAAGTCCCTTTATGGACTGAGGCTAACATCCAAATAGTAACAAGCTTGCAGTGAATAGAGCCCACAGAGGATCAGCTACTAAATCTTGCAATAAAAGCTGTGTGATTTACAGTAAATTCCAGAGGGCTGACAGCACCACAGCTGAGGGCATAAACACTTCTTTCATGGCTGAAGCTTCAGTCAGCTCTGTCTGCTGTGAAGTACAATCGAGCAGTGAGGCATGCTGCTTACCAGCAATGACTTTGATAAATAACTAGGAAGTCCCACTGTTGGCTTAAAACTAGAAGTTGTTCAGTTGCAATTCTGCATTTGTCCTGCTTTAATGGGTATGGAAGTGGCTTTAGCTGTAATCTGTCAGTGATTGATTAGGCCTTCCTGGATCCCTTCCCCACTCTGCTCCCAGCTCCCTGCTCTCTACCGTTAAAACAAAATTGGTACATATCTGAATGCCCTCTTATGAGGAAAGTAAACACTCTTAATTCTGCTTAAGTGAGTGTAAGTTAAATGCCTACAACTGATAAATTGTTGACAGATAACATGTCTTAACAACAGGGTACCTAAACATGCAGGTGCTCGTGACACTTCTCACCATTTGGTTAAGCTGAGGTTTGGAAGACTAATCAGTGTAATTAATGCCTTTTATGCATAGGTACAAGAGCCACGGCTAGGGCAGAACCTTGGTTTCCTAATCGCAGAAGTATGGAGTTCTTAGGCCTAACGCAGGATTATTCATTAACATGCTGTGTAAATTGGACATAATGTTAAACATGTACATGAATGCCAGAAAGCTAGTCAGAAAAGGAGCGCAGCATAACTAGAAGAGGCTTCAATAAGTGTTGAAATATTTGGTCTTTTATTTTATTTTATATTCAGATGTGTCTGGGTAAAATGCAATATATAAACCATCTGCTCCGATTTGGCAAAGTAGGGGAGTATTTTGCTGGTAGTAAAGATTCAGAACAGTTATTTTCAGTTGGAAAGGGCAAAAAAACCCAAAACAAACCACAAAGCTACAACTAGAAAAAGCTATCAGAAATAGAAAAGCAGTATGAGGAAGTCTTTTTACTTGATGATAACAATATAAAACATGCAAAAAAAAAAACCCCAAAAACCAACCAGGTATCATCTGACTTACATAAAAGCTTCACTGGACAATGAACAAGATTCCCAATGTATATCTATAAAATATTACTTTGGGATTGTGTAATCATAGACCTGACAAGGAGCAGAATAGTTTTTGTATTCTATATGCTGTTTACCTGTAGTTCTGTAACTGAGTTACTACAAGTAAACAAGGGTGTATAATATGACACAGAATTCCTCTATGATACTTCAGAACTGTAAAAGTAAATATTGGTTGTGCATAGCCTTAAATTAGAGCAAACTTGATTCTGCATCCTTGATTCTGCCACAACCTCCTCTACAATTACTGAGAACAAGGGAAAAGGGTTGTGTGGACTCACTCTTCCTCTGAAGCAGAATATTTGTGTTTAACAGAAAGAATGTGTCAAATACACAGTCTTGTGTTACTTCAGATTTTCCTACTATCAGAATTATTGAGAATTTAATTTGTTGGGTTTGAGGTTTTTTAAACCCATGTGGTGACTTACATATGCCACCATGTTTATTTTCCAAAGATTTGTGTAGGGGAGGGCCCTCAGTTTTTGACACAGAGATATTAGTGCCCATGCAAAATGAGCAGAGACATTCATCTAGTTTATAGGTTGCTTAACGGAAGAGAGCAATGACTGGGGAGAGAGTGATCTCCTTCTATAATTTTTTGTGGGCATTTTGCTGCATTCACTTGTAATGTATACTGAGTAGATTTCTCAAGTTTCCATTGATGGAATCACAACACTCTCAAATAAAGTAATGTAGCCAAAAGAAAACATCTTCTAGAAGCACAGTATGACTTGATTTTAACAAGGTAATTTTCAATCTTTTTTTAAAAAGCAATTAAGTATAATTTTTCATTTCTGAAACCATCCACTTCTCATTGCCTGACCTACATGCATCGAATTGTTCCAAAAGCATTATAAGGGCAATTATTGTTGCCTTGAACTTCTTTTTCAGTGTCAGAGTAACAAGAAATAAGACATGGGAGAAGGTAGAGTTTGATTATCTTGAACATTTGTGAAAAGGATTTTTACTCCCCTAAGGATTTAGGAAGTAGCCTACCCATAAGTATACAATCAAGGAGAGATTTGCATACCTAAGAAACAGCAGTTCAAGCAGGAGAATGTGAGGTCAATCAGGAGTAACTAGTTAAGAAATTCAATTGGTGGCTATTTTCCCCATGCTTTTTTATACTTGTGATTTAATACCAGTTGATCTGAACTGCCATTAGTAGCTGCTGAGAGAATCAAAAGCTTAGGTCAAATTCACATATTAGACTGTGAAGCACAGTTTTACTCCTGTAAGGTAAGTATTCTACATTTCTTTAAAAGGGACAGAGGTCTTTTTTCCCATTTAGAATGTCAGTCCCATAATAATTGCTTATTATATCTATCAAAGTTCTAGTAATACTTATAACATGTTTTTTAGCTATATTGCAAGGGCTTTAAAAGCTAATAAAGTTACAGCAAAGGTGTGAGGCTTCTGAGCTGTAATGAATTCTTGTAAAATCATTTCAGGATTCTGTCCAGAGGAAGAGGCACTGCGGAGAGGATATGGATCTCTGAAGCTTTGCCCACTGGTTCAGCAAAAAACTCACTGGTTTGCAGAATCCAATTTTCCCATGGTTGCAGATTCTAGGTTAGACACAGAAAGCTTATTTACATGAAACTGCTCACTCCTTACTTTATGTGCTCTGTCACCTCTGTGTCTCTCATCCCAGCCCAGCAAAGCCAATTTTACAGACTTGCTCTGCCAATAATCATACATATTCAGTTGTTACTGATTAATGCTAAACCCTGAATTTTATTTTAAACCATGTGGTATACACAATTTGTTCATGTCTTGTCTTAGAATGAAAGTTATGCATGTGAAGCAGTTCTTACTGTTTAGTAACTGAGCTATATTTTAAATCCCACCATTCAGAAAAGTAAAGTATAATAGCATAGCAAACACCATTTAATAGTGACACGTTTCATTTGGACAGCCACTTAATTGAGATATCTTCCAGGGAAACTGTTTAGTCTAAGAACTGCAAATGGAAATGAGTACTGTTTAATCAGACCCATTTTAGCATAAATTTTGCTTAACATTTGTCTGGTGACAAATACTTAAATGGTGTTTAACCAAGTGTTAAATAGTTATAAAATTCTAGACTCTTTTTTTTTTTAATTTTAATAGTGAAGTACCAGAGAAAGATTAGAGGGAAAAGATACAAGTTGAAATGCTGTAAATATCTTGGTTTTTTCTTTGGTTTCATTTTTGTTCTTATTAGGCAGAGTATTTTGTCATTGTAAAGCATTTTCAACTATTTTCAAGACTTCATCTCTTAACTGGGACAAATAATAAGGAAGACAAGACATCTTCATAGAATCTAATTAACAGATTTCTGCTGTCAAACTAAATAATAGTCCAAATAATAGTAGTGCGATAACATGTATGTGCCTTGCCAAAAGGCATCCTGAGTCCCCAGCACAACCACTCCCAGGAAAAGAAGGCAAAATTCAGTCCTAACATCTATAGCCAAAGATTACCTGCTCATCCGAGAAGATGAACTGCACATAGGAAAAGACCACCCAGAAAAACTCACCAGAATATATTCACTAAACTTGTCTGAAGTGAGTATGTCTGCAGTCAAAAAAAAACATTGATAAAAATGAAAACAACCATTTTAAGTTCCTATCAGAAGGACCCTACATATCTTCTTGGGAAATTATAACAGGTAGAAGTGTTTCATACTAACAAGCCCTTAATGAAGATACCTTACTTCCACGAGCCAGTGTGTCATCTCTTAGAAAGTATGTAAAGATGGAAAGAAGTGTCTTCTGCTATCATTTACTGTTTCAGAGGACATGTCATCAGGCAGTCCCTTAGGAGTATTGCTGCTATTAATAATTACAGCTTAAGGATCCAATCCTATAAAGGACTAAGCACCTCAGAGACAAGTCAAGAGGCACAAAGAACTATTGAAAGGCTGAGCACCATTCTGGATCAGGCCCTTCAGTACTTGTAGTAAGCACTTGAATCACTCTTATGGTACAATGAGCAGTCAGTGCAATGCAGTAAATCATAGCACATGCAAAAGGTTTTCTTGAATAAATGGTTGCAGTAATAATATCCCATTTAAATTAGCAAAAAACATATTGAAACATGTCACAGAAAATGTGGCAGGGTAATCTCCAGAACATGCAACAGCTGATGAGTTAACTGGGTATTATGAAGACAGGTGACTATAACCCAAATATATAGGTATCCATTCCAATAGGCTGTATGACAAGTAGTCTATTGTTTCATTAATTTCTACTTTTAAAAGTTAATTTCTTCACTTTTTAATATTAGTCATGTATTATGAGAATTAACATAAAGGTGATGATAATGCATGATCTTTATATGCCATCTTATTAAAATGAAGCTATTTTTAATACTTTTAAGAGGCCTATCAGAAAACACAATTTATATCCTCAAAGTATATTTTGTCAGTTTCAAGTATAATTTTTGCATTCATATTCTTTTATGAATTTTAATGGAGACACTTAAATTGTAATTATTCCTCTCAGCTCAAATGCAGGTAACAAATGGAATTCAATCAGTGTTTGCGCATAATGACCATCATTAAGAGAGAAATAATAATGACATTCTCTCTGCATTAAACTTGCAGACTCTTTACACAATGATCTGAATCCCATTATTGATCTCCATGGAGATATGCAATTGTCACCTATTCTGCATAATATCTGAATGTTAAATACATTTGTTTGGAACAAATATTTTAATGAATACAGTCAGTTCCACTTAATTAACTATCTAATAACTGAATATTTTTGCTTAATAATTGAACATGGAACATGAAAATTGCACTATTTTTTAATAAAATATACTTGAGATTAGATACATTCATTTAAATGTTTGTAAAATGTACATATAGTTTAAAATTTCCATTACATGTCTTTAAAGCGTACATATTAAGATAGTAGCAAAATATTTAGAAATCACTTTTTTGCCCCTTTGTTTTTAATAAGCCTTGCAGAAGCTTCAAACTAAAAACATTTTCCTTCTGAAACATATTGGCACTCAGGTCCTCTAATGTCTTGTGAGAAATAAGCATTGAATTGCTTGATTCAAGAACACAATTCAAGGTGACAATTATCTAGATTTTTGTATACATACATAGAAATGAAGAGCTAAGAAAGTTCTTTTTATGTGTTTTAGACCTCCCAATGTTGAAAAAGACTACAGCCATTTTTTCTCAGGTCAGTTCTGAAATTAAAAAAAAACAACATGCCATTAAATGTAAAACAAAGAACTAAAGTTCTCACAACATCGTTATTTTACATTGATAAAAATTTCTTGATTCTAAATGTAAAAGTTGTGAGGTTTAGCAGCAATATTGGTCAGCAATAAGGATTACTGAATCCAACCTTGTCTGAATAAATAAGGCACCTGAAACTAAAGAGAGCAATCCAAATTCACATTTGGAGGACTTATCTTTAGAGACAGCCATCTTGCTAAAAAAGAGCACATTTGGTGGCACTGGCAATGAGAGAGGCTAGTAAAAGATGCCTTGGAGGAAAGTATGAGAAATCCCAGAGTGGATAATTAAAAGAATTGCCCATAAGGGAAGTTTCTTCCCATTCTCAATAGCTGGCTAATACTGTAAAACGTGAGGAGCTGTATACTTTATTTAAAGAAACACTGAAACTGTAGTTTTATCATTATCCATGTAAATGTCTATTTCTTTTTTAGGATCCTGAGGAGCTCTTGGCCTCAGTGATGTCACAGTTTAACACCAACCAGCAACTATGGTCCACATGGCTGCTCACTCATTCTCCCCCTCAGTGGGATGGGGGAGTGAATTGGAAGGGTAAAAATGAGAAAAATCATGGGTTAACAGGTTAACAGGTTAACAGGTTAACAGGTAAAGCAAAAGCTATACAAACAAGCAAAGCAAAACAAGGAATTCATTTATCACTTCCCATGGTCAGGCAGGTGTTAGGCCATCCCCAGGAAAATAGGGCTTCATCATGCATAACAGTTACTTGGGAAGACAAACATCATCACTCTGAATGCCCCGCCCCTTTTTGTCTTCTTCCCCCAGCTTTATATGCTGAACATGATATCATATGGTATGAGATACCCCTTTAGTCAGTTGAGGTCAGTTGTCCCAGCTGTATCCCCTCCCAACTTCTAGTGCACCCCCAGCCTGCTTGCTGGTGGGGTGGGGTGAGTATCAGACAAGGACTGGACTCCGTGTAAACCTGACTCAGTAGTAACCAAAACATCTCTGCATTATCAACGCTGTTTTCAGCAAAAATCCAAAATATAGTGCCACAATAGCTACTACAAATAGAATTAACTACCCCACCCAAAACCAGCACAGATGTCTTCTGGCAATGTACTTTGCCATATCTCTATGTTTTTTAAAAATGCTTACTAGGAGAAAGGACAAAGAGATTTGCATTCTCTACATCATTCATGTTTTTATTTACCATAATACTTTGTATGTGTCTCCTCTTCAGAGCTCAGGGTTTCAGAATCCTCAGCCTTTCCATGTTTCTATTTCTATTTTGAGGCCACTTAGAGGGATGTGAAAAATCTTACTTTCAAATCCAAGTCCCAAACTAAACTCCATGTGCATGATATTCCATGGACAGATGCAGAAATTGGACACTATGCTACATCTTGGTTGATTAGATTAGGTAAGTGGCCACTTTGTGCTTCAGTTCTCACTCAGCTCCAGACTTCATTGGCAAAATGTCATAACTTTATTTTCAACCTACTAGCCTAAATCAGCTCATGCTGAAATCAACAGTAGCATTTTTGCTAGCATCAAGCAGGATGCAGCTTGACTAATACTGAGCACTTTATAAACACTAAGATGCGTTACATTCACTGTGGACATGGCATAATGCTGGAGGAACACACACCATAGCTGGAAAAGCTTAATGAAAGCCTGTTTTGCAGCCCCATAGGATTCCTGTTTAGTGATGAGGGAAAGCATGTTCCAGACATTCTGAAGGTCAACTTTCTGGAAGACAAAAGTAAAAGCTTCCAATGTAGATTTAACTGAGGAATATGCTGTCTTTTTTTTTAAAGCTCAGCTTGTATTCCTATCAAAATCAGTCAATATACATGCACCAGTTTCATGCAGTTAGAATAAGCACTAAAGCAATAATGTTTCTAGTTCATGTCTAAGTCATCCACCCACTCAGTATGTCTTTTAAAGACTAAATGGAATTTACCTATCAGTTTTTCTTTACATCTCTCATAAAGAATTAGCAGACATATAGCAAAATTAGGAAACAGAAATACAAAACCTTTAAAATGAGAATATTTTTGGCTGGAAAAAAATATTAAAAACCTAAAGCATCTTAAAAGGTAATAGAAGAACTAAAAGCAGTACGTTTGTGTGTTTTATGCTACCTCCCTCTTTATCTTTCAAAATGATCAATTAAAGTGAGAGAAATATTTTAGCAAGCACTATATACAGGATACTGGAAGATCAGACATAGAATAAAAGATTGTTAGATGCTGGGAAAAGTACAGGGGAAAATATTAAAGCAGGCAAAATTAGAAAACCAATTTTTAAATCATCACCAGAAAAAAAAGATACTTAGCAGAATATTCTACCTTAATCTTGTGGAGAACACTATTTGAGCCATGTTACTGAAAAAATTGTTTGAATAGCTGCAAAATATACCAATGTACTTGCTAAGAACTATTTAATCAAGATCTGTGTACACCACCATCTCCAGCCTGGGTGGTACTGGCAGTATTTGTATATCTCTGTATTTGATCATTTCCTTTACATTATACAGAATGCATGACAACCCGTGGATGGATGCAGAATGTGTTTACTATACCACAACTTGATCATTATCTCGGGTGAACAGCCAAAGTTTGTCCCAGTACTTGCTTATTATTATGGGGGCTGCATACCAGTAATTGATCATTCTTCCTATACTGTACAAGAGCTCTTAGGGTGCATGGAGGGGGAATACATTCTGTATGTAGATTTTACATTTATTTTGTTTTGGACAGTGAAGTATGCAGGGAGTGAATTATAAAATGCTTGTGTCCTCACTACTGCGTGCTAGATGAAGAAACTTGTTTTGTGATACAAAAATCAAACACAACATACCAGAAGTCTGAGCTATGACATGGCAAAAGCATAAATGCTTGGGAGAAAAAATGATAATATTGTTCAAGGAATACCAGTAATGTAGAAAAAGTTAAAAAAATATTGATACACAAGTTTTTTAAAAATGCAGAAATAGAAAAGAGTGTTACTGATGTGGCTAGAAGCACACAAAAAATAAACAGAACAAAATAAACATTAGGGTGGATGTCAAGGTGGCTGGGTAGTTTTACATCAGAAGCAAAAGGCAAGTCTATTAGATATGCCACTTGTGGCACATCCATCCATCTATCTATCTATCTATCTATCTATCTATCTATCTACCTATCTATCTATCAATCAAATTAGGTTTCAATTCCTAAGCTCTGCTCAGCATCTCTGATCTCCTCTAGGTAAGCCATGGGGTGAACAGTAGTCCCACTGTTGATGACTGTTCCAAACAAAAATATATTTACCATATTGAATTTTTAATAGAATGGGTAAATGAGATTGCACAGGCAATAAGGAGGTTGAGTTTAATTGTAGCAGTTTAGCTTGTGCTTTTACACAAGAGGTAAAATGCAGAATTTCCAATGACATAGTTAAAAAAATGATAAATAAACATGCAGTACAAAAACTATTAGTCAGAGATAATGTCCTTGTATCTTGCTACTCATTTGCACTAGATCAGGTGCTACCATTTATACAGAAAGGGAAGAAAGATGCCAAGAAACTTTATATACTTTACTTGTTCAGTATGTTGTTCTATAGGTGATTTATCCGCATTACAGACTTGGCTATTTTTCAGTCTGTGCATTTATTTGTTTTCAATGCGCAGTGCCAAGATTGGCTAGGATGCCATCTTTACAACATTACTTTTTAATAGGTAGCAATCCCAGTATCACTAATATTGCTATATATTTATCGACAGAGCAAAACAAGAAGCTAAAACGTTGGGTGACATTCTGCTTGTACTATTACACCAAATTGAGGCAGCACGCAACGACTAAGAACATGTCAACACTTGACTGGCTCTTCATTTGTCATAGCTACTGTAACAGAACATAACAAACAAGTCACTTCTTGCCAGGTTAATTTTTTCCCAGGACAGAACTCCTTCATTAGACCCGTAAATATATTGGCCCAAGAAAAGGCCTTGCAATACCACCCTACTGCATTGCCTAGGGGAATTATTGCTGAAAACAGCTAAATAGTAAAGTCATTCCATAGTCATCACTTTTCAAGGCCACATGTTTGTGCAGCTAAAATACAGCTGAGGAGGAGATTCTCTTCTGAACAAACCAAAAGGCCTACAGAAAACACAAATAGGCAAGGTTTTTTTAAAAAAAGAAGAAAAGCATGTCTAGCTTCTGTATTGAAACTTGAAAACAGAAGATAATTGGTATTTTTAGGAAGATGAAGAGAACCTAAAAAGTATGGCCATGGTTAAATCATGTTATTAAAACTGGTATTAACAGATGTCACAAGTGGATTGTAAACATACTGTGAACACACTGTAAACACAGGACTAGAAAGTGCAGCTCTCTTTCAGCCAGAAGAAAACCATAAAGAATATGCAAATTTTGTATTATTTTCTAAGTACTCAACAGAAAGGAATGTGAGTCATATTCATATTGCTGAGCATTGAAGCAAGATGTAGAGTGTGGAACCACAGCCATAAAGGAAGCACCTTATGTAAGAAGTGAGCTCGGAGAGAGACTGGCTTAGTGAAAGTCAATGCAGAAAGCTTTTGTGCAAGCAAGTGCTTAAAATCAACAATGTACTGTTCCACAGCCAATGGTGGTTTTGTGCTGCTCTTCTTTAAGTGATTTACATGTCACTGACTGAACTTAAACACTTGTGAGCATGCAGCCAGCAAGCTGTGAGAGCACCTACAGGAAGAAGAAAGGCAAAGAAGGCATTGCTGGTTTTGTTAGCAGTCAGTAAAGATATGTTTATTCTGTCTTTGGATAGCTATGATTAGAACTGTTATTCCTAATTTTCAACAGCTTTCTAACAATACAAAATTTCACCAAGGACTTAATCTGTTTATTACCTGAGCTTCAAATTGCAACAACAATTCTACAATGGCATATTATGTTTCCAAACAATACACAAGCAAGGAAAAAAGCTAAACTTCTCAAAAAAATCTATTATATAGGAACCATTTACTCAGCTATAATTAACACAACAAAAAACCTGCCTTACTATCAGGTCCTTTTGAAACAGGCAAAGGTTCTCTGATTTGTATTGACTGTGGACATGGGGCTCCATTCTAGCTCTCCAAATCAAGGCTTCTAATTCTGAAGTAGTGAGAAGGACAGTAAAGGCAAAAAGAAGGAAATAAAAAGGGATCACCTATAAGGACAAAATCTGGGAAGCTTGTGAAGAATAATCCAGAAAGCATAATACAGTACTATGTTTGTGAACTTGCTGTATCTTCATTCTTGATGTATTCAGAAATGGCAAGGTTCAAAGCAAACAGAGAGGAGAGAATCCAAATATCAAAGACACACGTTGCCATTTCTTTCAGACCCAGGCTTAGAAGGAGTATTAGCAGCTCCAAAATGCTTGAGCTTTACTGTGAGATGATGCTTTATTATCACATTTCTTAGTTCCTGAAATTGAGTCAAATAAAAACAATGACTTGGGAGGCTCTTTTCACACCCTCTGCAGAATATCGAGCCCTCTTGTGAAAGGTAAACTGCTGTTGAAGCCTTTTTTCTGGGGAAATCTGGCTATTGTTTTCTCTTTAGGTAACAAACTCCCATGAGATGCAATCAAAGAAATACTTTAGTTTTAGTCAAGAGCATACTTTTGAAAGAAATCAGTTGATCATCATCACTGACTATGTTTGCATTGCAAAGTGCACCAATCAGATTTTGTTTGACTGAGACTAACCTGAATATGCCCTACAGGTCCTCAGGCACTGTGCTCCACCTACTAATGGGTGTTCAGTCCTTTCGACCAGACCAGGGCAAGTACAAACCAAACAGCCTGAAATGTGTAGGGTGAACACTTGAAACCTCAGTCCCACCTATTTTGCATAATAAACCCATTGCTATTGCACTGCTTTACCTGCTTATGTAGATGGAATAGTTAAAAAATTGTGTGGATGAGGCCCTTAGTGACATGGTTTAGTGGTGGTCTGGGCACGCCTAGGGTAATGTTTGGACCTGATGATCTTAAAGGTATTTTCAAACTTAGTTGATTCTGTGATTCTATGAGTCTGTGTAGCCAAAGTCTTTTCTGTACTACCTATTCTAGAATCCCTTGAATTAACCATGTTACATATTACTTTATTGCAACTCTTCCCTGTACAGAAATTAACAAATGGGTATTTCTAACATGTTCTGTCCTTATTTGTAGTACAAAAATTACCCAGGTTTTGTAGAGCCACATCCAAACTGTTTGTTCCAATTTCATTCCAAACACTGAATGTATTACAGACTCCCAGAGATACCACAGACAGGAAAGATAACCACAAACTTCTGTGGCTCTCCATTCAGCCATTAAACCAGCAAAAATCAGATTAGTGAATATCCTCCATTGTTCATTGACATTTCCCATGAGGTTATATTTTCAAGTATATTCTTGCAATGTCTGTATGTTCACTCAGCCTGTTCACTTCAGCACACAAGTTAAGCAAGCTTGTTCAGTTATTGTATTCTTATATTTGTTAACATATATATACGCATTGAACACCTGGTCTGTTACAAGCACGATTTAACAGATTAGCCTGTTTAACATTTCATGTGTTTTGTAAATACTTGTATTCTTTTTTGAGTCTAAGTTCTAGTGCCAATAAGTTTTATCTTTATTTATTTGGCATTTTATTCCATGAGGAACCGCATGTGTTCATGACTCTCTAATATGAACAAGTAAAAGGTTACTTGACCATTTATGCACCAAAAAGAGGAGTAGATAACGTTATTTATGGGAATATACTGAACAGATTACTTCAAGAAATGGTAGACCATTATAGCTATGATCTCTGGACAAAAGAAGCTCAAATTTTTAAGAAAGGCAGCAATCTTCATTAGACCAGCCATCCCAGCTTCAAGAAGGCACTCTATTTTACTTCTTGCTTCAAGAAAGCTGAGGGGAAACAGTACATTTTAAAGTAGGACTCAACCCCAAACCTCACAACAGACAGATTCTCAGGGAATATGGTGAGAGCTCTCCTGGAGTAGTCTGAAGGACCTCTGTGATTTCCACAACATAGCAAGTGGCCTGTGCTAAGAGTTACATAAAGTTTTAACCAGGATGACTTTGAAGAGCATTTGAAGATTTAAACTTTGCCAGTTATACTAGTCATTGCTCATATATCTGCAATACATATTTCTGGAACAAACATACAGCTTGTAAAATCATTTCAAAGCTTACTCTTTTAATACAAGGTAATATTTTTGTTTCACAATGGGGATCATGTCATTGACATCATAAGAGGAGACAGCCAGCAATTTTATGGTTCCAGTTATTTCTTTATTTAGTATGGTTTGCATCTAGATGCCACTAGTAACAAAGAAATGACCAAGCACCCCCTGGTTCATGAATTTATGAGTCATGTAAACTTGCAGAAGAAACAGAGATATATAGTCCTATTTGTAAAACCATTTCATTCATGGTTAGTATTACATATGTTTTAACTGATTGCATTAAGGTGACCACTACTTTAGCCTGGCAAAGAGCTAAAAGGCTGTGCAGCAGATATGACAATAGATCACAGAAGATGCTGGACATTTGTAGTTTGCACATTTTAGTTGAGTTTTAAGCAATGGTTTAAAATCCCTTCTGTAGCATGATATATCTGTGGACTAAATGGGTTCTTGGGATAGTTAGACTTGTTTATGGTTTGCCTAATTTATTACAGATTCTTCAAGCTCCATAAAGACATACCTCAAAGCATGCAACTGCAGTCTTTCCCCTAAAACGTTCCTTCTTTAGCATGTTGCCTGACATTGATGCTTCAGACTATTTCACAGTTGTCTATCATAAAGTTGCAAATTCAATGCTCAGGGTATTTTAGGAACTTTTAACAGCTTTCTAGCTTGAAGGGGCAGAAGCAATGGTAGGTATGGAGGTGCTATAAGAATTCAGGATGCTTCAGATAGCTAAATTACAGAAATATTCTAATGAATCAACTTCTAATATGCAACCTAGATTTCCCTCTTCCTGTCTTCAGAACATTGCTACTTAATGCCTTAGAGAAGTAACTCCACAGCTACTGAAAAACTGTGAAATTACAAGATCAGAAGAATAAGCAACTGCTTTTTTCATACATGAGTAGTCATTTTTTAAACATTCAAACCAATCACTTTCACTGTTTACAGGTCTTTAAAAACAACTATGTACATTTTAATACCCAAATAACTCATTCAGACCATCAAACCTCAAATTGAAGGGTTTCATCATCTCTTTCTATAAAGTATTAAACCCTCTTGGAAATATATTTCTATATCAAATGAGAAAGTTTTCTTACCCAGCTAATTAAAAAACAGAAATCACAGAAACTGATATAATTTTTATCCATCACACTTAAATAGTATTTAAAGACATATCTTCAAATGACACACATGTTTTTGCTCTAAGTTAAGCCAGACAAAAATCAGATTTTAGTAGTTCTACGAAAAAAAAAAAAAAGTGTATGGAACTCCAACTCTGAAAATATTAAAAGCACAAACAGCTTTACTAAGACAATCTTGCAGTCTTTTAAATGTACTGTAAGTGACAGATCAACGTTTTCAAGCAGGGACAAAGTGAATCCATTAGATGAAATACTGTCATCATTACCTATTTTTAGCAGTAATAATAAATACAGTCATTATGATGATGAATAACTAATGAAATGGCAGGCCCAGGAAACAGCGCTGCAAAGCTTTCAAGAAATTAGTCAGATCCTGGAATTGTAGGTATTATCAGTCCATATCTTATTTACCTATTGACTTCAGTAGGACTTTTCAAATACTGAATGTCCTAAAGCTCAACGTAAAAAAAAGCAACAAGATAGAAGAAAAAAGCATATTACAGTAGACATCACACCAGATTATATTTCAGCATTTAGAACAATTTGTGCTAAAAAAAGTGGCCACAGACCCTACGTTTTACAGAACTAAAATGTGTTCCAAAATCAAAACCACTTCAAATAATGCTATAATAGAGGGGGACCTTGCACCATCCATTCTTCCCAGGACTTGCTAAATTCTATTTAGATTTTTAATCAGACATTAGGTGGATATAAAAAAATGATAAATGTGACATACTTTGCACTGGTTAAATAATCAACAAAATGGCATTACTCTGCTTTCATATACTGTCAGCACTGTGACTAAAATAATTTAAAGTACTATCTTATCCCTACCTCAAAAAAATATTTTAACCATTTCCAAATTTTGAGGAATTTTTCAAAAATCATTATCCAGAAATGGACTAATCTGGAGACAGTGCTTATTTTTTAGCTTTCTATTTTCCTTCAGATAGCAAACATGACTATCTGAAAGGTACCAGAATGTTAGTTTCAAAAATAGACACCTGATTTTTAAAAACAAATGAAGTACAACATCAGAACAAATCATGTAAACTATCAAAATGTTAGCAATACATTAATCTTTAACATGGGATTTTATAAATTACCTGTTTTCCATAGATCTGTTTCCAAATCTTTTTCAACAGGAGACATTTCATTCTCTAATCATAGAATCATAGAATAGTTAGGGTTGGAAGGGACCTTAAGATCATCTAGTTCCAACCCCCCTGCCATAAGCAGGGACACCTCACACTAAACCATGTCACCCAAGGCTTCATCCAATCTGGTCTTGAACACTGCCAGGGATGGAGCACTCACAACCTCCCTGGGCAACCCATTTCAGCATCTCACCACCCTAACAGGAAAGAATTTCTTCCTTATATCCAATCTAAACCTCTCCTGTTTAAGTTTGAACCCATTACCCCTTGTCCTGTCACTACAGTCCCTAATGAAGAGTCCTTCAACTGTGTTTGAAAATTCCCTTCCCTTCCCTCTCCCTCTCCAAATGTCCTGCCCATTTTCAAACACTTCTTTATGGCTATGTGACTTGGTATCTTTTCTGCTATGTACAGAATCATAAAATCATTTAGGTTGGAAAATATCTAAGATTATCGACTCCAACTGTTTACCTAACACTTCCATGTCTACCACCAACTTGTATCCCTAAGCACCTTGAAAGCTCCATCAAAANTTCTTTATGGCTATGTGACTTGGTATCTTTTCTGCTATGTACAGAATCATAAAATCATTTAGGTTGGAAAATATCTTTAAGATTATTGACTCCAACTGTTTACCTAACACTGCCATGTCTACCACTAACTCATATCCCTAAGCACCTTGAAAACTCCATCAAAATAGCCTCACAAACCAACATAACCTGTTCCAAAGTAGTGAAGGATGCATAAGTCTATTACTCTACATGTTTAAAGTTAATTCCAAGTTCTAGCACCATTCAGTTTCTTCTGATTTTGTCTGAACAACCAGCTTTATTTACCACTGCAAACAACAGTTTAACATTCATTAGATAATGAAAGCCTAAAGATGGTCTGTTTATTCCACTGAACATAAAAAGGAATTGCTTTAAGTATTTCTAGGAAAAAATATTAAGTTGAATAAATCTACATCAATATAATATTCTGTGTATTTCAGACAAACAGAATTAATCTTGAGAAACAAATCAATATAATATTTAGTGCTTTTTTTTAATGTAACATTTAATTTCATTATTTGTGGGTTTATATAAAATGGTTCTATTAATTTTATTTTTTATTTATTTTTTTTTACGGCATATATCTAGCCCTTAAATGAAAATGTATTTTGATATGTTAACATAAAGTATGAATGGATGCTGTTCTGGAGCTGGTGCCATTATCTAATACACTATATACATTAAGAAAGTTTCAATGATGTAACTGCCTTTTTCCAAACATTAATATTAATGCTAGCCTGAATGGCATCTCTCCAAACTTAATTTACTTTTAAACAATCCTATAGCATTGGTACCTTCAAGCCTGAATCATGTAAACAAGAAATACTCTCCAGTTCATTTTCTTTTTGCACTTAGTGCTCAGAGAAGTGGGAAGGTGAGTAAATCTGGCCATCTCCCATGACACAACATTTTCTTTAGTCAGTTAAATGGAATACAGATGCCTTCATCTCACTATAAAATTAAGGTCAAGCAGATTAAGAGAGCAATATGACATCCTTTTGCTAGGAAGATCTGTGTTTTCTGGCCCAGACAGAATATTAAAGGCATTTTGTGCTATGCAGGTAGTAGGAAGGCACTCAAAAGATTGTTATAGCAAATGGTAAGTCTTCCCTTGACTATGGAAGATGTAATAATGATGGTTAGACTCTACATAGGATGTCAAGGCATAAAATAACATAATTAAGGCTGTCCTCATTTTAAGGAGACAGTTTTTTAACTTCTTGGAACTTCTCGGGCCTCTGAAGAACTTTGAATGGACACCTGGGAGCAGCCAGCCTCAGAACAAACCAATTTGCTAGCTTTGCCCTGTGCTGCATTGCACACTGCACACATCTAGGAAAGGATCTTGTCCTGGGTTCAGAAGTTGCAGTCAGTTTTTCTTCTCTTTAGTAGCTGTGTTCTGACTTAACCCGGGAACAAGGCTGATAAGGCCGATGTTTTTGGTTGTTGCTGAGTGATGTTTGCCCTGACCAAGGACTTTGTGAGCTTCATGCTCTGCCGGGGAGGAGGGGAAGCCGGGAGGAAGGAGAGACAGGACTGTACTGACAGGACCAAACTGACCAAAGAGGTATTCCATACCATAGCACGTCATAACCAGGATGTAACTGGGAGTGATCTGGAAGGCCTAGCTCTCTCGGGGTGGTTGGAAGAGGTGGTTGGTCAGCACTCGGTTGGTGGAGTGTCGTGAGTTATCTGTTGTGGTTGATGGGATGCTGTATTCTTTTCCTTTATCATTATTATTATTGGTAGTAGCAGCAGCGATTTGTGTTATACCTTAGTTACTAAACTGTTCTTATCTCAACCTGTGGAAGTTGCGTTCTTTTGATTCTCCCCCCATCTCTCTGGAAGCAGGGGAGGGCAAGAAGGGGGGTTGAGTGAGTGAACAAGCTGAGTGGTTGGTTGGGTTTAAACCACGACAGATCTAATTCCACATACTGGAAAATGATACAGAGCTAGATGGTATGTTCCACAAGCAATACAGTTATGCTGTATTAAAATGTTAACACAACACTAATAGGACAATCATAAAAAAAAGTGGTTTAGCATATTTTGCTATTAATATCTTCATAACTGTGAAAAACTTGCCCAGGAATTTATAACAGAATAGTAACAAAATAACAATGCATTTTTCTCAACATTTAGTTAGATAAGACAAACACATCTAGAAGCTGCATTCAGTCTTGTCTGTTCATAAGAACAACATTATGTATTCTGAGGGTACACGGAATGAAGCAATCCCAAATTGCTAAATAACTTTCAAAGATATAGTTGTTTTGTTCCATCAAAGTGTGAATGGAGATAGCTTGAAGAATGTCACAAAGACAGAAAGAAGGGCTAATATAAATCACAATGAAAATGGACAGAGAGAAAATATTTAAAAGGACAGAATGGAGGGTTCCTATATGAGTGATTAGTTAGGATTTGGAATCTTTTTCATTATTTATATAATAGTTTTCTTATTCTTGAATGATAACCATCTGGGTCTGGTTGAGATTATTATTCTTCTTTTTGCTTCATCTAAAGTGAGTGTAAATCTCAAGATGAAAATATCACAGTATGCACAGGGTTAAAATAAATGATTTATATTCCCCTTTTTTCTTCCCACATATTATGTCTTCTCTGAGGTGAAGTTTCTCAGAAGATTCTAATTTGGGGCTACAGAAGCTTTGTCCGAGGCAAGCACAATCTTTCATATCCTAAACTCATATTGTATTAGGTAGAATGAAATCAATTGGATGTGTAAATTCCTTAAATAATAGCAAATGGAACAAATTGAATTTCAAAGGAAAAAGAACAGTGAACCTGAAAAGCAGTGGTACGAAGGTCATCAGCAGAATTAACAAAAAAGTCTGGCAAAGTTACAGTTAGGCAGTCAGTAATACTCTATTGATCAGACTTTCTCAATCAATGATGTTGTGCCTAGATTATTGATGCAAAGGAATTAAGCAAAATTTTATTTCAGCTAACTTGTTGGCTCAGATGTCAACTGAAAGTCATTTCCCCAGTCAATCAAAGGTATGATAAATCTGAGCACAGTTAGTTCTTCAACACCTTTATATATATATCCTACTTTCCAACTATATAATGAGTTTGAAATGGCAACATTTGAAAGAGTATCTTAACTTAGAAATAGCAAAGATACAGCATTTCCAGAAAAATACAGAGAAGCGAAGCAGACGAAGTAGGCAATAGGAAAAAAGAGACACTTCATATGACAAGGGGAACTGGCAGGTTACGTCAGAATACATCAAAATCAAAATCTGTGCCTACAGCGAACTTATTGAAAAGCAACCAAACAAAAAAGAAAAAATGCAGTTTCCTCTTACTCATGACTTGCCCATGTCAGGAAGTCCTCCACTCACACAGTAGCGTCTGATAAAAGAAGACCAAAAGCAAAGCAGTGGGTTACTGCAGAATACAAGAATGTCCTTCAGAGGCACTAGGACTGGCAGTCCGGACAATGAACATCCATTCTATATTTGGCTTTGTTGCTGCTAGCCTTCCCAAATGCTTGCATTTAGGTTTACTGAAACTTGGTCTACAGTCTGGAAGGGGAAGTAATATACGGCCTAGGAGAATGAACACACGAGTTCTTGTAAATGTACACATTCATCAGTGAAAAATATCTCACAAGGTACTTCACAGTGGTACCAAAATTCAGTGATAATGCAGTAAGATTCACATTTCACTAAGCTTCTTGTTTTACAATCTTGTGCTCGGCATGATCCTAAAAATGAGCCCCACACACACAAAATAACAAATATATATCACTGGGAGATCCAAGAACAGAAAGTGATGCACTTGCAACAATAGTTGTATTGTTTGACTTATCTATCAGTCACAATCCAAAAAAACATTAGCTATAGTAAACTAAAGAAAGTACTAAGAAAGTGTGTGTGTGTTTGCAGGGTTTGTTAGCTTATGAAATATGTAATTGACTTCAATGACCTTAAACCAAATTCAATGCAACATAAGGATCAGAAGAACTCTTTTATCAAAGAAAATAGAACAAAGCTTTATTTTCTACTCTTTTTCTTTCATTGTCAAAGTGAAAAAACTTACAGTATATAAATTATATTGGACGGAATTCATAAATCTTGAATTCCAAAGAAAAGTTTACATCCTTAAACATAAAATTTGCTTATGAAGGAAAAAAAGAGGCTTTAATAAATAAGAAAAAGAAAAGACACTTAAAAATTTGATAGTATTTTCTGTCAACTGAAGTGTGATCCATTTTGGTGAGTTCTGTAAGAGCTTGCATGGTAAATTCCTAAAGAGCTTTTTAGAAAGGAAATATATTTGCATGCATTGAGACTAAATCTTGAGAACCTACCTTAATCCTGCTTCTTTTGTAATTCTATTCTCCCTCCTCTCCCATAAACTTACATATAACTCTGAGAGCAAAAATTTAGCTAAACCCATTAAAATCTTACATCAGCAATCAAAAACGTGTCATATATTAATTTAAATTTTAATTATTTAGAGGGAAATCTTCTATTCTTAATTATTTCTTCTGCGTTGTTATTTTAAATTGAAAATAAACAAAAGGAAAGACTTAAAACTCTTCAGTTTTCAGAACTACTGTCAAGAAAAGATCAAAACCATGTCAATGCCATGTCTATAACCATAAATTAAGCACAGACTTAAAGTAGAATATTCATATAAGGATATCTACATATCTAGATCATATCTGATTCAGATGGCTGCAGTAGACATCTTTTTTCTGTCTGGGTATTTGATCACATTATCATTCTTTATGAATCCATCCACCAACTACTTCATTATATTCAGTCGTCAATCTTAAGTACCTTGCTTTCATTTCCAAGGGCTTCTCTGATCTGTCTTTTTGATGTGTAGAAATACAGGCTTTCTCTGATCAGCCAGTGATATAAGTCCACACTTCTCAGAGCTTGCTCCTGATCCCCACTCCAGGTCTTCTGTTTGGGGCCTTCACCAGCAGGGATTCCTAGAAACACTTCCAGCCAGCTCAGCAGCTGGCATGTGGTGATCATGACGCCACTACCAGTTTAGCTGTTTTCCCTTATTTCTGTTTTGCCTCTTGACTTGAAGTACACATACATGAGTAATCTTTTGATTGGTTTTTTGCACCTTTAAGTCTTGTTTGTACAACACCTGTCATAACTAATAAGTGGCTTGTGATCAAGCTATTAGGGATAATGATAACACAAATAGTAACAGAAGCATATACAGACTATTTCTGCACAGACATGATTTTTGTTTGGCTTTCATGTGCGGTTAGCCAAGCAGATTCAGTATTAATAAATTAATCCCACTTGTGATGATACCTGAGTAGTTACTAATCGCTAACTTTGAATCCAAAAAAACCCAATTGTATAGTCAGAAGCAGTGAAATATCCAGTAAAGACCTCATCCATACTGTAAATTACAACCCTAAAGATCCAATTATTGTGTTTATAATTTCCAGTTGGCTCACAAACAGTATGACTACTACTTTTATTTTTTAGAATTAAATACAGTTCTTATTCTCTACCCTCTTCTCTGTTCCTCCTGCTAAAGGAACAAAATTTTAAGAATCATCATGACACCTGGATATCCAAAGTTCTGGATTTTTTTTTTCTTAACTCTCTAAGGTTTAAGTCTGTTCTTTCTGTCATCCTATTTTCAACTTCTTCACCTGTGACAACTGTATGTTTATTATTAACCATCTATACTCTCTTTCCTTTGGATTACAAATTCTTTCTCTCATTCCCACCTCTAGTTTTTCAGTAAATGGTCTCCGTCCCCTACTTTGTTGGGTCACTGAAAGTTACACTGACTAGACAAGAAAAACAAACAAACCTCTCTCAAAAATTGTTTTTATGTTTTGCATCCTGGCCTTCATAAGTCTGGCAAATGTCTCACAGAAGGAGAGGCCTTGTTTGGTTTTGTTTGTTTGTTTGTTTTTTCTTACATAGGAGTTAAAAAACTGATTCTGTACTGGTCAAAACATAGGCAAGTACTTTTTTATAGGTTTAAATAGCATTTAAGCAATGATACCTTCTTGGCCACTGCTACTAGCAGTATTTTTCCAATGGTAATTATGTTGTTGCTATGTTTTTTCACCTTTATATAATTGTAAATTTGAAGTAACTTCAGTGAAGCATAGAATGAGAATTAGAGGGGGGGGGGGGGGGGGGGAGAAATGAAATAGAGAT
>NDXB01002884.1:135335-169919 GCA_002631895.1 Agapornis roseicollis
CAAGGTGAATGGTAGAATATTGCATGAACCGAATTTTCAGTTTAAAAACAAAAACAACAAGAACCCAACCAAAAAAAAAAAAAAAAACAACAATGCCCAGGAGTCAATAGAAGGAATAAGAGAAGGTCAGACTGTAAGTACACTGACAAGTCTGGATCAGGAAATACTACAGTGGAGGGGAATGGGAGTATTTCAACTTAATGTGCCAATCTTTAGCTTTGCCATTCCCATAGGGTGTATTCTGCCATCATTACTCATGTCAAGTAATATATTATGCTATGAGGTATTCCCACTGACTTCAATTTCAGTTGATTTCATCCTAACTAGTTATAGATAAGAAATTCTTCAACATAAGAAAATTTAACATATAGAGGTCCTTGGCTCAGCTTGAGATATCTGTAGTTCCTCAACCCATGATAGATACATATAAAAAATATACATGATAGTTGTATTTTTGATTCACTGATTTCAGAGCTATTTTTGGAACATATTTCTCAGCCTGAATAAATCTGGCTTTTAGAGATTAATGGAACATTAATGCTTAAACTGTGAAGTGTGTGCTTATACTGGAGATGTCTCATAAATACTACCAGAAAAAAAAAGGTAATTACCTAGAAAGGAGGCGACAATGCACTTCCAATGATTCTGAACTTCATTGTCTAAAAAAGAAAAGGACTGGAGAATACCTGACCTCTTCGCAGGTCTGGAGTCTAGCAGTTGCATATGTTATTAAAATATGATTTGATAGATTTGAGGAGAATTTTACTGAAGTGCTCTTGCTGGTTGGGTTTGGATTTTTTTTACTTTAAATGTGAAAGATGCCAGCATCTTACATTGTATCTTTCATTTGATTTTCCCAGCATAATTATCATTCATTAACCAGTATTAGCAGTGCCATATCATGTTGGATGATAGTCATGTGGGGAAAAAAACCTGGACCATGAAAAAGAAAGCTGAAGAGGCAATATCCAGACATTAGGAGTTTGACAACAGGGCAACTGAATTAAATTGCAAAGAAAACCAAACCTTTGGAAGAGATATCCTTATGGGAATTGATGTCAAAAAGTCACTGTTCTTGGAGCTATGTAGTCAAACAGGCTTATCACAGAAGGTAAACCTCTTCCAAAGACATATGAATTATCATAATTCTCCTCTTTTCCCCTTAGAAGAAGGTGAGTTATTCTTAATGAAATTGCTTCATTTTCAAATAAAAAAAAATAAAAAAATAAATCATTCCAAGATTGTTTCATTGTTTAGAAAGCACTTTCTTAAATGCATCTCACATGCTAGTATGGTACATGTGGCGCTGTTTTACTGATACAATTCAGTATGTTTTGAATTAACATAAAGATTTGGAATTATTCAGAGACAGAAGCTAGCATTAGTGCTGGAGCCTAATTAAGCTTACATAAGCAGATATACCCTTGTTTTGCTTTTAACATGGGAGAAATAGGATGCTTTGTTGTGTAATTAAGAACAGTAGGCCACTTCACAGTGTTAGCAAAGCTGTTTTCCATTGTAAGAACTGCACAATGTCCTCTATTGCACAATATTAATTGCTAGATGAGAAAGGACATTCATATTTTGAATAGTGTAAGTGGTTTTTTGTCAATGCTAGCAATCAGGTAAGAACTTTGTATCTTACCAGTATACATTTTTAATAATCCTGGGACTTCTGTCTGTCAATAAAGGATAATCTATACAGCTGAAAAAATTATCTACATCCTGCTGGTTGTCCACACACTAACCTGTATACCTTTACTTGGGTGTTTTCAACTTCCTGGTAAACAGAGACACCAGACCGACTTGTCTTCCTTTATTCGTATGATTTTAGTATTACAATATTGCTAGTCCTGTTGTTAAAAAATCAGCAGATTTACATGAAGTGATATTATTTTTCTTTGTCTGATTTTTTGGTTATTTTTGGATTATGTTTTCAAGCTGTTCTCCACAGCTATGAAAGCTAGAAACATGTACATTTTTAAATGAAAGGTGAGAGTTTCTTGTTATCGCTTGTGTCCAGCAGCTGGTGCTTCAAGTACAGCATTAAATACTGCAAGACTTATGATAAAGCAGCAAGAGCTGGCAGGAATGAGTTTATTTGGGAATATGGTTTATTGGTTGAGAACAATATTCAGCATTGGCTTAAAAGAGAGGTTCAGTGTGGGATGGGATTTGGTCTCTGTGAGCACTTATTAAAGCCACTCTAAGGAGCTTGACAATGCCTGTTTCCAAACGATTTTTTTTTTTCATGTGTTGATGTTAAATGGAAAAAGCTACATAAGAAGGAAAAACTGACTTTCTTAAAAACGCTGTCAGAGGCATAGAGTCAGCCTGATAGCACAGGAGAAAGGAAAATGTTTTATTTCTCTGTTTTGCTGTTTTGTCATCAGACATTTATTAACTATGTGCAACAACAGAAAGTAGAAGTGGTTGGAAAAGACTGTTTCATTTTCATTTTTTAAACCTGGGGAGTGAGAGGTTGTTTTTGCATATGCATGGGAACTACGAATTGTGAATTGGGGGGGGGGGCAGGGCAAAGTCAATCTGACAGTTCTACAAAGTAACACTTGGCACTTATCATAAGGCCAAAACATAGAGTATTAGAGTAGTTCCAGTTACACTGAAAGTCACATTTCCTAGCAAAATAACCTCAGGCATAAGAGGAGGAAAAGAAACCCCTTTTTTGAGCCATGTTCTAACCCTTCTTACACTGCATTTACTGGTGAGTGTCTGAGGAACATCCTAGGAATTTCTACTAAAATTAACTTGCTGCTAATTTCTATTGTTCTGTTTGCCTGTGCTCATGGGGGATGCCATTCCAGCTGTATGAGGGTGGGAAAAAGGAATAGTTAATCTTGCCTCCAATTGTGCTACTTAAAAGATCAAATTTGTCAGTGAAGTTTAACATTGACCTTGCCTTTAAGTTACATTCAGCCTTGTTCCCACCAATTTTTTCTTTCTTTTGACCTTATCTCAAGTGTTTTTTCCGAGGATGTTTTATCAAGTGTCAAAGGTAAACTTAAGCAAACACCTGACTACTAGAAGATGATTCTAGGTATGTTATGCATTCTTGGACTTAAATAAGGGTGGGGTTTTTTGTCTGTATGTCTTCATTCAGCATAATACTTATGCTTATAAGCAACCTTAAAGATGCATATACTCTCTGAGAAATAAAGAATTATTTGTCTGCTTTGACAGACTCTTGAGCATTTTTCTGAATCAGGCGCTAAAATGAATTTGAAAAAAAGCAAAGCTAGAACCCATGTTCCTCATTTTATGCTTTTAATTTTGTGTCTACAATTGTCCACAAAGGAAAAATTGTAGGAACACTTAAGAGCAGTTTAAAGTTCTAGATGACTGACTCATAAGCACAATTTGGTTTGGTTTTTGGTTTTGTTACTGTCAGTATTCAGTCACTGAGATCCATTAGGACCAAGAATCCTTTCTGCAAGTTCAGCCTTTACATAGACCAATTGCATCTTAATCATCATGGAAAATCTCGACTTACTGCTGCTTAGAAATTAGTATGTGTCACATATGATTATCAGAAATACTAAGTTGACTTCAAAATTAATATTAGCTGGAATTTGGAAGTGCTAAATTTGTAATTACCCTGGTCAAATATTTTGACCAATTCCCTTTTATCAAAAGGAGTGGCTTGTACTGTTCTGGTCTATGAAACCTACAGCTGCTGTCACCTTCCAGTCCAGACTAGACAAGATAACTTTGAAAATTGCTAATTCAAAATCCCTCCCTGTTTTCCTCTTTTTAATTTTTTTTATTTTTTTTCACACAAATGGACACTGGCAATCTTTGCTACATTAATCAAAAAAACTCCTCAATATTTATTTTTCTTCAAAACTACCTAGTTTGCTGCCCACATTTTCATTAAAGGCAAACTATTCCATACAACTCTAGCCAGGAACAAAATAGCTCATAGTAGAACTCCCCCATAACGAATCATAGAACCATAGAATAGTTAGGGTTGGAAAAGGACGTTAAGATCATCTAGTTCCAATCCCCCTGCCATAAGCAGGGACACCTCACACTAAACCATACTACCCAAGGCTTCATCCAACCTGGCCTTGAACACTGCCAGGGATGTAGCATTCACAACTTTCCTGGGCAACCCATTCCAGTGCCTCACCACCCTAACAGGAAAGAATTTCTTCCTTAGATCCAATCTAAACCTCCCCTGTTTAAGTTTAGCCCATTACCACTTGTTCTGTCACTACAGTTTCTAATGAAGAGTCCCTCCCCAGCAGCCCTATAGGCCCTCTTCAAATACTGGAAGGCTGCTATGAAGTCCCTACGCAGACTTCTCCAGGCTAAACAGTGCCAACTTTCTCAGCCCGTCTTCGTATGGGAGGATGCTCCAGTCATGGAATCATTTAAAATCGTGACTTATTCCAGATCTAAGGTAACTATTTTTAGCTGTTTCTGCTACCCTTGACACAGGCATGAGAGTCAGGTACTTAAGCTCCTACACCACAGGATTTCAACAGGGATAGTTTACCTGTAAGATACCTCTTCCTCTTAAATTTATGAAGGCTGTTTCATTCATGAGCTTAAATTTTTTTTTCCCCAAAGCTAGGTGGATTACACAATGTCACAAAGGAGAGCAAATAACAAGCCAGTAATTTAGCCAGTATGTCAACAATAAAATAAAACCTAAAACAAAAATGGAAAGGGTTTTGTTTTACATGACAAACTTCTGTTATAAGAAATTTACTGTTCTGATTTTCAAAATATTACAGAAGTATAAAGAATCTCAAAATACTTTAGATATATTTGTAGGCTCTTGTAAACTGCTGGAGTAAGATACTCCTGTATCACCTTCAAAGTCCAATGTTAAATGTAGAGAAGCCATTAAATTAATTTTAGTATATATATAAAAAAAATTCTCACAATATACAGCATATGATTTCCATCTTCTGATCATCCAGAGAGCAAAGAGAAGAATTATAGTTAAGTTCTTTGAGTTGTTCCCAAGCTATTAACTTCCACAGTACCCAGAATATAGATGACCGTAGGGGTTACAACACCAGCTATGGCATGTTGAATATTGGATTACTAGAGTAATAATTTTCTGCTTGAGAATTGTAAAGGGGAAGGTGGCTGGAAGAAGGTGTTTATAAAGGTGTGGGTGGTTCTAGAAAACTTTTTTATGACAATCCTAATTGGAGAAGAGGTACAAATTATGTGGTCAGAATCAGTCCTGCTACAGGCAACATCCCAGTCATCTCTCAGCTACCTCTTTTCATTTTGTGCATCTTTTCTCAGTACAAATATTCTCCAGTCTGAGAACTGGCAGATCTCACTCTGAGTTAGAAACTGCCTCATAGAGGTTATTCCACCCTTTTCAGATAAAATGGAAAGATAGATCTATCCATGCTAGTTGTTAATACTCTTAAACTTTTTAAGCTCTTTTGGGCAGCAACAGTAAGTTTGTGCATTTTCACAGTGCCTCTGGCAACTACAGTATTATATTGAATAAATATGATGGAGAGAGGACTTCTGCTGAAAAACAGACTTCACCACATTGCCTGCTCTGGATTTTTTCAGTATTTACCATAATAAAACAGCCTTAGAGTGAGCATTGTGTCAGGAGTCAAATGGATAATGATATGCCTATGAACAAGGAGTATTTTGCTGAGAAACAAAGTCCTTTCCAAGTTGGTACTAAGTGAATCTCAAGTAGAAATTCTCATGCAATTTTTATAACTGAGGGGAAGTGCTATCCCAGTAACACTTGACTTTGTCATTACAAATTAAAATTTGGTTATTGCCCATTTAAATATACAAAATAGTTTCCATGGAAATTTAAAGTCGCATTGTTGGCCCATTTGAAACAAGCAGATGGTGAATGAAGGGGGAAGGATGGAGGCAAAGACACTCATGGAATTTCTCCATTTTTTACCAGTTCACAAGAAAAGTAGCTAAAGTCAGCTTCAGCACTGAAGCCAACTCTTGGAAGAGTTGGCTAGAACTACAGAATCATTAGGGTTGGAAGGGACCTTTGGAAATCATCTAGTCCAATCCCCAACAACAGGACAACTGTTGAAGGACAACAGTAATACTATTTTGTTGATTATCTTGTACATATTGTAAATAATATGCTATATCTTCATCTAAACATTCTAAAACTTTTAAAAATAAGTCATAAGAAAGCATATACAGAAAGACAAGATGTTTTCTCAAAGTCATGTGCAGACATGCACATGACAATGTCTCACAATGAATTATTCATATTTTGAAAGTTACCTCCATTCAAGGAGGTCCCAACTTCCTCAAATGATTAGCTATTTTAGAATCATCGAATATGTCAATTTGGAAGAGACCCATAAGGATCACTGGGTGCAACTCCCTGCTCCTTGCAGGACTACCTAAATCTAAATATGACTGAGTGTTGCCCAGACACTCCTCGAACTCTGACAGGCTTGACAGACTTGACCACTTCCCTGGGAAGCCTGTTCCAACAGCAGACCACCCTGTCACTGAAAAACCTTTTCCTAATATTTAATCTGATCTTACCCTGATGCAGCTTCATTCCATTTCTTCATATCCTATTGCAGATCACCCAAGAAAGGAGATCAGCACCTCCATCTCTGCTGTGCCCCTTGTGGAAGTTCTACGCTGTGATGAGGTCACCACTCAGTCTTCTCTTCTCCAAGCTGATCAAACCGAGTGACCTCAGCCACTCCTTGAAAGTCTTGCACTCATGGTCTCTCATTGTCTTGGTCATAGTGTCATATCATAGAATACCAGGTTGGAAGGGACTTCAAGGGTCATCTGGTCCAAACTCTCTTGTCAAAAGCACAGTCTAGACAAGATGGCCAAGCACCTGTTCAGCTGAATCTGAAATATACTGGGAAATACACCACTTCCCTGGGGAGATTATTCCAATGGCTGATTGTTCTCACTGTGAAAAATTTTCTTCTTGTATCCAACCAGAACCTGTCTCCCTGGGAATAACTTGTACCCATTATCCCTCATCTTTTCCGAGTGACTCTTTGTAAAAACAGAATCTCTGTGTCTCCTTTGTGGAGCAAAGTGATAAGACTTTTCTCAGCCTTTCCTCGTTATGCAGGCTGCCAAGTCCTTTGATCAAATTTGATCATCTTTGGTTGCCCTCCTTTGGGCACACCCTAATACTGTGATACCCTTCTTATACTGAGGTGCTCAAACTGGCACACAGTACTTGAGGTGGGGCAAATCAGTGCAGTGTAGACTGGGACAATCATCTCCCTTTACAGACTGCCTATGCTGTGCTTATTGCACCCAGGAATGCACTTGGCCCTTTTGGCTGGCAGGACACACTTTTGGCTCATATTCAACTTGCCGTCAACCCAAACCCCCATACCTCTTTCCACAGGACTGCTCTCTAACCTCTCATCTCCCAGTTTGTATGTATAAACAGGATAACCCCATTCCAGTTGGAGTATTTGGCAATTGCTTGTGTTAAATTTCATGCAGTTAGTGATTGTCCCACTCTCTAGTCTGTCCAGATCTCTATGTAAGGATTTTCTACTCCTGAGGGAGTCCACAGCTCCTCCTAGTTTACTATTATCAGCAAACCTAAGGTACACTCAACTCCTGTGTTGTGATGATTTATAAAAGTCTCAAAAAGCACTTGCCCTAAAAATGAGACCTGATATTTTGATTAATAGCTTGGTCACTCTTTTATCTGTGGTTATATATATATTTACAATTCAACCATAATCAGAAAATCCAAATGATATTTTGCTTTTCCATAACTGGACAAAGATATAATCATTACTGCTATGAATACTTCTCGATGCTTTAAAAGTAGTCTGTCACCTTTGAATAACTTCAGTGTCACGTCAGACAAGGTCAGCAAAGGTGCATGAACATGGCCCTCATGATTCAGGACTCAGCCTATACTGGTGATGATTATTTGTTCTCTTTTTTTTTGTCCAAAACCACACTTGCAGTGGGGCTACCAGAACATTCCATTGCTGTCTCACCTCTGAGCTGTCCCTCTGACCCACAATCATAGTCACGTATAAGGAAAAGGGTGTTCAGTATCCTAATAGCACAAAAAAGATTTAATAATCTCTTTCCTCCTGCTTCTTCACCATTAAGCTAATTTCAGTATTCAATGAAAGTGACCACAACAGTCCATGAATGTGCATAGCAAATTAATTTTAAAATCTAAAGGAAGCCTTGATGCTGTTAGCATTATTTAGCATTTATCAACAGTTGCACAGGTTTGACGGCAATGCTAAATTGTTGAGAAGAGCCATTATAAACTCAAGCAAGACATGTCAGTTCAAGTGTGGGGTACTGAGAGATGTAGTTAGAACAAATATAGTAAGTGGTAAGTAACAAAAGATGTTATTAATGTGTCTAGATCTGACACAGGAATGTAGAAGAAGAGCTAAAGCACTGAGGTAAGGTCAAGGCCACCATGCTTTCACGGGAATCTGGGAAAAGCATGTGTTCAAAAGATTCCCCAATACAATTCTTTCTGATTTTGTTCCCTCATCATATTTTCCTCTTCTTACCTACCTGTGACTCTCAGTTGCCTGAATGGTATTACAGTATCTAACATATTAAGGTGTTGCCTTCAGATTTTATTAATGTTTTCCAATCATTTTCTAGTTTCCTGATGCATTAGCTTGTCAAAAACACCTTTTAACAAATAGTATAATAACTGAGCATTGAACATCTGTTCAAATTTGTTGTAGATAAATACTGAATTGGATAGCCACAAATACATAATATATTATTGCTAGTAGATATTTTTCTGTAGTAAATAATTGCTACCTGGAAAATTAATTTACTTTTTTTATTATTAAAAACTGAAAGAGAATAATATAAAAGGTATGGACTCGTCAATTCTGCATGAAGAGATGAAATAAGTTTTTTGGGTTTGCTTATTTTCTTTCTTTTGCAACTTTTGAGTGAGTTTTTGGGGGATCTCCGTCTTACATCAATATTTTTTGACCAAACATTTTGACATTTTTTTTCTGCCTTGCATAGATACATGATTTGTGTATAAATTCATCCCATTCTTTACAGAATTAGTCTTTTTTAGATATACAAACTGAATCATTTCATATATTATGAGTTTTGTTCTGATGTGTATACATCTGAAGTCTTGCTTTCTACAGATTGATTAACTCAGCTTTTGCAACGTCTCGTAATCTAGAAATTGCACGTTCTACATTTGGAAATGGCTTATATCTGTAAAACAGAAGTCCTTCATTCTGAATAGCAACTTCAGATTAATATTAGACATTGTGAAATCTCTTTTAAAATACATGTTAAATGGTAAAGCTGAGAACATTTATATATAACAATTTATATAGGGTTGCTAATCTAAATACAAATGCTGTGATTCAAAAGCTCAGATCAGTTATAAAAATATTCTCTCTAAAGAATTTGAAAATTAAAATGTCTGCATGTAGAAACACATTTTAATTTAAAATGCTTAAAAATAAGTAGCAATCATCTTATTTTTCTGTGTGATACAATTATGGAATAACAAGGAGGAACATTTTTGAAGTATATTTAACAAGTAGCTTGTTTCAGCCTGGATATTAGCTTGATTTACCATCTGCAGAATTACCAATAACATGATGCATTTATTACCCGTAAAAGCTATTAGCAGGTCATTTTGTTCAGTTCATCATATGTGTCTTGAGACACAATCTGGCGTCTAACAGATTTTCATACATTGATGTCACAGAGAATCAGACTGTTCTTTAATTGATTGTTTCTTGCTAGACTACTTTGATTAAAACAGGTTGTGCTATTTGCTTTTAGTTCTACATTTCTCTATTTTAAATGCATGCCCAGGAAATGCAGAAATTATTCTCATTTCACTGTATTTGTCTAATTCAATGTGTATGTTATAATCCTTGTAATCAAGCTGTTTAAAAACCATTCCAGTTATTCTAAACCTATTACTCCCTTTCCAATTAATACAATCTACACAATGTTTTAAGAGCTATTCATCTTTCCAGGCCAAGTTGTTAGAGGATTGTTAGATCTCAAGCCTTGGAGAAATGAGTGCATACAGGGGAATGGCATCTGAAGAAAGTGTTTTTTCCTTTAATTTACTGAGAGCAGGATCATAAGCTGGGCTCTAGCAGTAGGAAGAGAGGTAACTGCTCTATATAACAGGAAACAGAAGTATATCTGTGGATGTTTTACTTGGTGCTTCATTTGAAAGTATAGTCTCATCTGGCCCCAAAGGCCAGTTCTATGCTCTGTTGGGAATAGAATACCATTTATGTAGTTTATACTTTTGCTTCCTCAAAAATCAGCAATTTGAAATAAGATGGGATGCGGCAAGGACATAGAATTTTATTTTTTTTTTTTTTTTTAAGGGAAATAAAATAGTGTTAATTTTTTAGGTTTAGTAGGTGCAGAATTTTACCCAAAATATGATGGTTAACAGAAATCAAGATACTCTTTGAACTGTGATAGAGGCATTTTTTGTTTCTTTCTGGTTCTCAGTTGATGCTAAGACTCTCAGTTGACTAAAATTGGTATAATTACCTAGCAATTAGGAAACTTACATCCTCTTACATTGTCCAAGGATTTAATTTTTCAATTATTAAACTGTGTTATCTATTCATGCTAATGAGATATATATATATATATAAATTAACTCTATGCAAAAACAGAATTCATGGCCAAGGTAAGGCTGAAATGGTACATAAAACTTCTGCATTGTCCTTTTGCATTAGATGCATGTCCTTGCATGACTCTTTTTTCATGCTGCTCCACTTTTGTTTTCGATAATTATTCTGCATATCGGTACCAAATTTGAATTGCCTACAAATGTAGAGGATGCATCTACCTACAGTAGGGCAGATCATCTGGAAAACTAAGCTCCTCAACACAGTGATTTTTCGTTCTTGCTTTAGTAGCTTATAGGTTCTTTTGAATACGAGAAATATAGAAAAATACATGGAAATTAAACAATGAATTCTTGGACACCTTTTGTATTGCCAAAATTATTGACTGTAATGTGAAGTAGGATTATTTATGTTCTTTATTACATACTGGAAGTAATAATCTGACTCCAGAGACAGACACTGCACAGTTTATGGCTATGTGATAGAAAATACCTAAGGAGAGAAGAACTGAAAGAATTCTTTTTTCATGGGGAGAGGGAGAGGAAGTGAGGCAGGAGCAAAACTTGCATCCTGATGAGCTCACTGTTCCCCATCACAGATACAAGGTCAATGATCTTTTTCCCTAAAGCTTCAGCTGCTAAGTAAAGTTGTAAGAATACTAGGAGAACTCTCTATGTCCTGTTTACCATTATTGTAGGAACACAGAAGTGCTGCAAAAAGCCGAGTGCTATGAGTGCTGCCTGTGCTAGCTAATCCTTTTGCATTTTCAGATTTACTGCATACATATGTAAGCAGAAGACATCATGGTTGATAGTAGTTTAGAAGTATCTTAGACTCTAGTTAAAAAAAGTGGGATTTAGCCAGATGTGATGGGAAAAAAGTCAACTCAGAAAACATAGATATCTATCAAGACCCTTAAATAATCCTACTTTCTCTTCCCAGAGTGACACTAGACAACTATCTGTACCACCAAGTTAGCATCTTAGTTGGCTTTCAAATGAAAGGTAGGTGCATGCTGTGGTTAAACATACCTGTCCTGGCAATAATACTAGAGTCTAGGGTTCACCTTTTTCAGGGATCCTTGACTCCCATCAGAGTCATCAGACATATGATGGGAACATTCAGAAGACACCCTTAAAACTTACAGATGTTGCCAGAGCAGCACAGAGCTTGGCAATGGTTAGCTCCTTGTAAACAGGGAAAAAGAAACTCTTCCCAGTAACATAACAACCTTTTAGAGGTTACTTGAATGAAAACTCACACAACTCACATGTTCCATGCAGGCACATAACATTAATACTTTTTAGAAAAGGGCTTGGAGTACACAAATGAGATGAGCCAACAAGACTGGGCATCCAGTGATTTCCACTGACAGCATAGGGGGAACAAACAAGCAGAGAAAAAAGTGAGAGTGACAAATGGCATAAGACGCTTTAGAGAAGGAGAAGAGGAAGACACTATCAATTGCAGGATAAGAGTAACAAATAAAAAAATGCAAAATCATCAGGGGGATGTATAGATAGGATCCAATGTGAAAGGACTGTATACGGAAGGAGGTGAGTGAAGTAGACAAGCAGAGAAAATGAAGAGAAAATGCAGTCAAAACTGTCATTGCTTTTCCAAATGTTGATGGCATGTGTGTTGACAAATTCCTAGATACTTTCATTCCAGAAATCCTCACAGAGTAATTGCCCAAAAAAGAGTGCCAGAGTTACAATCTGAAAGGTGGGCCTCTTGAACGAAATATTGCTGTAAAGGCCAAAGCTTTCTACATCACTGAGCTCTGAATTCTGCAAATATCTACATCTTGTCATGTATGAGAGTAGAGCTCACATAACCTAGAACTAACCTAGAACTGCACCTGTGCAAGAGATGGCATATAAAGTCCACGTGATGACCTATTTACTGGAACACATTTTATTTCTGTTTAAGGTGCATTAAAAGGTGGCACAATGTTCTTGCACTCCTCTTTCTTCCCACCGCCACCATTCTTTTTCTGCTTTTCTTGCATCTGGTTTTTAATGTCATTTTTCTTCCTGTGAATAGTTCTGAGTAAAAGTGGCAATGGCAACCTTCTACACTGCACAGCAAAATAAAAAGAAATGAAATTATTATCCATGCATGCAGACACAGTTTTGTTCTTTATTTTAGCTACAAGTCCATTTAAAACTCCAAAAGGGAAAAACACTACTCCTTTATTCACCAACTGTTAAAAAGTAGGACAGCTAAATAAGCGAATACTGATATTTGTAGGGTGTCTCTAAGCCTTTCAAAAGACCAAAACTATTTTACAGTCTGTAGAGCATTAGAAAATAATTTCACTAAGTAATGACATGCAACCATCTCTGGTGAAGACCTTGTCAGTCATTCCTAGTGGACATATGCCATGACAATTCTTTTTGTGGGCGATGGCCTGGTATATGGTAAGAAAAGTATCTTTCTGAAACTACAGAGAAAACACAGATGCACAGATTGAATGTACAAGAGTACGGAAAATAACAAGGACACAGAAACGCAATGCCACATCTGTTGCAAAAAAATGCTATGAGCCTTCAGCAACCACAAACTGCAGGACCACACTCTTGCTTCTGAGTTAAAACGTGAATCCTGGGAACAGACTGAGAGTTTAACTCGGCACATACTCAGAGGAAAGAGTGCCACCTACTGAGAGCAAACATTGAAACACGGCTTATTCTTCCTGACTTACATTCTCCCTCTCAATGAACAAGTAAAAAGCAATGAGTATTTTTTAGTATTCCAAACTAGATGCATTTATATACTTGGGGAATTTCAAAATTAAAATAAAAATTAAAAAAAAAATCCCACACCGAGTACAAATTCAGATTCAAAGACCCCAACAACCCAATATGATTCTGGAGAGGTGGGTTCAGCATGGTGATGACATCACTTCTGTGGAGTTTAATCTCCTGGACAGCAGTAAGACATTAGCTAAGATGCAGTGGATGAGTTAACTGTAGCATCAAAACTGAGAAAGAAGGAAGGAAATACCAACATCTGATATTTTTGAGAAAAGTAGACTAAAACAACTGGCTCATCTAGCAAAATATGTATTTCATCCATTCCTGAAAATACAGTGCGAGCAGTGGTTTTCTATCCAAAAGTATGACTAGGTCACCAGTGAGCTTGTCGTCCCATCTGTAGTCCCTGTTGACTTTCCCGTTTTACATATCATTGCAACACCATTGGCAAAACTGACATGTGAGCGTGATGTTTTATATGGGATTAAGCTGCACAGAAATAATGGTGTAGACTAGATGGCCCATACTACCAATTGCTTGCAGTGTGCTCGACTGCACTCAGCATTATTATCTGGTTCATGAATACAGATCAACCATTTCTGCTACTTTAAAAAATATTAGGCTATTGCAAGAAAAAAAAATATTGTTTTAGACATACAAAATATTTATGGGACAATCCAGCATCGGTGCAGGGAGCAGAATAGGGTAGAAAGGAAAAGCACAGGGGAGAGAACAATTTTGGAAGAAGAATTTGCCAGTGAAAAGAGGCATAGTGCTGCTTACTTCTGCAAAGCTGCAGCCTTTCTGTGCCCTGCATGCTCACTGGCAGCAGGTCAAGGGGCAGAGCCTTCACATGCTAACATAAGGAAAATCAATTTCAGTCCTCAGTGGACTCAACTACTGGAACAAAAGGCAACCCAAGCAATTGCTCTATGGCACTTCATATACTTCTGGCATGATGCAGGCAGCCCACCACTCCTAAAACCTGCATCAGCTCTAGAGCAGCCCAAGAAAAATACATACTTCTGTGAAGTATCTGGTTTCACAGATACACTCAGATGCAACTTTGGGTTTGAATCTGTTTGTGAAAAAGTAGAACCAGCTCTCTGGATCTAAACTGAACTTTGTCCAACCATAGTTCTCTATTTCTTTAAGGTAGCTGTTAAAACACACAGAGTAAACTAAGGTGTGATGACTAGTTTGCACTAAGTAAAGCTAACAGAAAACAAGTGTAAAGCCTAGAATTTATATTTTCATTAAAAAAGTGAGAAACAAAATCAAGCTTATTATTCATTTAATATTTAAGTACATGCTACACAAGACCAATCCTTCTGTGCCTCTCTCTTGTGAAGGGAAAATTCTTATCAGCCCTCCTGAAAGACACAAAACTGCAAAGGACTCACTCTTTTAAATTATTACTTCTTAAGCTCTAGGAATCAATAGGCCCAAGATAAAAGAAGAATTAAAAGGTGAAAAAAGCAGGGCAGGGAGAAGAAGGATAATTCTTGTCCTGGAGAATTTACAAGCAGATATTGTTTTCCTAAAACAATTTTATCTTACCTTAAACTCTAAGATAATTTGTGTATGGGTTGTTATGACTGTTACAGAAGATGCTCTTGGACTTTGTCCAGTGTTAGAGAAACTAGCCATGGATAATTGACCCAATATTATGCATCAACAAAGTTCAACATCCAGTCATGAAAACAAGAAGACCAACTAATTGGGCAGACTTTCTCTTTGGTACCAAAGAACTGCAGTTTGGTCTTTGAACTTACACATCATATTCCTGTCTACTTATGCTGTGCTCCTTGCCAGGAAAGGTACTGCCATGCTCAGTGCTCCTCACTGGAGCAGCAGCCTTGTGGTTGCAGTGTAAGGATACCCTCCTGTATGCCTCAAGGGTGCAGGAAGCTGGCTCAACTGGCTGCTCCACACTGCACCAGTGATGCTGTGGTCCAGCTGAAAAACTGACCCATCCTTCTTCTTAATATGTGATGTGATATTTGCATGAAATATGGTACAGCTATGTTTGTGTACATAAAGAAGCTAGATAAGAACTGTTAATGATAACTCAGGAAGACTGAATTATTTTGGAGGAGCAAAAAAAGTAATTCAAGCTGCTTGTTCACTGTCATAATTAAGAAACATATTTGAACACCCAGCTAACACCATGGACTGCTAAAGGCCTATAGACAATCTAGAGAAGAAAATGAGACTTCTTTTTACACTGCCAGCTTCAGCAGAAGAATGTTGACTCTCTGAAGATTTCAAGGTATCTGTTTTAAAATCCCAGAGATCTGTATTTACTTTTCTTTATGCACTGTAGTCTACTGTCTCCAGCAGGACCTGCCAGACACTGTCCACTAGTTCACTAACAAGGCTTCTACGGGGTAGGAAAGACCATCGTGAATCTCATCAAATCAGGGTGACAGACTAATCACACTGGGAACACTGTGTATGAGAGTGCAGAAGTGGGGGAATATCCCCTGCATGTGTTTTGCCTCCATTACAGCAGTTTAAAGGAAATGCTGTGTCAGTGTTTCTGATGCATCCAGGGACTGAATGTAAACAACATGGTACAACTCTAGAAACTGCCATCATAAAATATTTTAAGAGGCAGAGTAGAGTAAAATAAAATAAAAATGTCTTTTTATGTGATATCTCAGAGTAATTCAGGATTTATGGTACCTTAACCTTTAGAATCCAAAATATTAAGCTATGTTTCTTAGAGATAATAACTCGGTTGTCCCTCACTTATGTGTCTTAGATAAAAGCCTACTGCCACAGAATCCATGAATGCTCAAATACCCTTGCGGGCCTTTAGTAGTAAATCTTATGGAATAGCTTATGGCCAATGTAATGGCCCACAGTAGCCTGCGAATATCATGAATTCTAATAATACTTACATCAGTAGAAACATGAAGTAATGTCTCCATTGTAATTAAATGATGTATTTAGAGCAGTGCACTAAATGGTCCCCTAGTGTGTTGGTGATATATTCTAATAGTCTTCTCTTTACAGCCCCCACACGGTAATATTCATGCTTTATTCTGGAGGGCTTTGCTTCTTACTGAACATTTGAATTGCAGCATTAAGTGGTAAAGTGGATTACAGCAGACCTCCATGAATATGGATTCAGATCAAGAATCTAAGTGCTTAAAAAAAAAAATGTTACTATTTAAACAGGATGATTACCAAAACATTTTGATATGGAGGGATGTCATGAGTTCATTTTTTTTTTTACACACATCCTGGACCTAGCTCAAATATGCTGCAATTAAATGCTGAACAGGGGGAGACATCTGAGTTTCATTCACCTAAATAATCTGCACTGCAGTTATGGAATTTAATTTTGGTTGAGACGTAAATTAATTTTAATAATTATGTTACTACCGTATTTTAAATGTAATTCTGAAAAGATTCAGACTACAGTACATTGTCAGCTCATAAGACTGCTGCTGATCGTAAATGTTTCATATTTATAAAAGGAGTATCTGCTGCTTCAGAGAGAAAATAATCTCTTTTCTGCTGATTAGGTAGCAACAAAAATGTTCATTTATGTATTTCTACTCTTTATTTTCCCAGTAAATCAGCCAATAATATAACAGCTGGGGGTACTAAGGGCCTGAGGCAAAGCTAAGGGCACTTCAATATATCCAGGCATGGTCAGAAATTGTGGAATATTAGGAAGCATATTACAGCACATGTAAAACTATGGCTGACATATCATTATGAAACAATGTTTTAGATTATTTTTAAAGAAAAGCTGATTTTGGCATTTAAAAAAAAATGGAATAAAACCATCTCTATCAATAAGAAGTTTTATTAAAAGGTTTCACTCATTTGTTGTATCTCAGGTTTTCCAATAATTGTTTGTATAATGTTGTTTCCTTGCAGCACTCATATTAAGCAAGCAACATTTTCAGAAGACTGCTCAAAATAAATTCTCTAGGAATTCATGCATATGACATACAAATTTTCGTATGATTAAGCTAGTTACCCATGCATAGTATTGCTTGTCTTTATTTAAGTCTGCAAATATTTTTGTTATGTAGTGCTTTCAGGAATAACTTGTATTAATGTAAGAAAACTCCAGAGGTTTGTTTTGTTTTGGGTTGTTTTTTTGTTGATCTATTTCAAAGCTACTAACTAAATCAGCAGGGTAGGTTTTGTGTCCCTACAAATTTTAGAAATTAATGAGCTCTCTGTAGTTAGAGACCTATAGAAGATCATGTATTTTAACTTATCACAGAGAAGATTCATTCAGTTGAAGATGTGCCTAGGTTGCCTGGCCATTTGCACAAAATATTTGGCTGGAGCATTCTTTGAATGGTATATTCATGCACCTTCACTTCAGATTTTGGAAAGACCAGTTTGACCTTAAACTTCCAGAAACAGATAATCCAAATCTAGGATTAGCCACTGTAGGGCAAGCTGCTGAATGAAGCACTGTTGTACGTCAAAAATACTTTAACCTTTAGAAAATAATAGCGTGAGTTTCCGAAGGGCATACGTTCAGAAGAGCTGTAATCCTTCCTGCTCTAGTCCTAAATTTTACCTATTTGCAGAAGTGATCATTTTTCAGGTTTGAAAGTATTCTGTTCACATTTCTGTAATTTTCAGGTGCCTATGCTCTGCACTTTTTGCATACCGTAGAGGTGACAGGATGAGGTGTTCTGACAGTGTTCCTGGATGACTCCTGAGATGCTGACAAGAGAAGGTTTTTCTTTAAAATAAGTAGATCTTGGGAACACTTTTGGTTTGGTTTGGTTTTCTCTTGGTTTTTTTTTTTTTTGTTTTGTTTTGTTTTTTTGGTTTGGTTTGGTTTTTTCCTTGTGAATCAGTCAACTTTTTAAGCATAAAAGGCCTGGATATAATATAAAACTTATATTGTTAATGCATGTTAATGTGAACATCTTTAACAACTGCACTTACTTTCATTTTAAGATCTTGGCCAGTGGATTGCTATAGCCCACACAAAATCAGGCAGAGAATAAATAAATTTAATGCAAAGTCAGCCAAAGTAGATGTGTGTCTTGCTCTGAGGAGTCAGCCTAAAGACACAGTTTGATAGAATGTCTGCGTTTTGACTTACTAGAGCTGCAGGTACTTCAAGTTCCTCAATAGGGGGTCCCTGGTCACAGGTGGGAGATTCAGGAAAGAAAGTATTGATTCTGGGCATATTTGATTTTGTTAGAGTACTCCTGAGAAGGCAGACTAGAGAAAGATCACTTTGATAAAGGCAGATAATTGTCTTCTGGAGTATTACCCCAAGGAAGGTGATTCAGTCTGGTTACAAAGCAAACAGTGAGTAGCTGAAATACTTTGGCTCAAGAGACTCTATGTAAAGAAACTAAAGGCAATTCCTTAGGAGGCCATGGTCTGGGTAACAAACTCACAGAAATGGTCCAAATGTCACATTAAAAATCAAAAAAATTTCAAGATCCACAATCAAGATTCCCTGCAGAGCATGAATCTGACCTTCAATCAGATTACATTGGTGCAGGAGCCCCAGTTTTCCCTGACTCTTGAGTATTTAGAAAACCCCAATGATATCCCTGCGGTAATTGTAATTAGATGCTCCCAAAGGGAAGTTCATCTCTCTAGGAGACAAGGTATTTTATGGGGTTAGACCAAGGCAGTGAAATTACATGTTAAATATATTTTAAAATGCCTCATGCTTCCCCATACTACCTTCAAAATAAAAAAAAAAAATATGCATACAACATAAAATTAATGAAATAATAAAATTTCAAGAGATGAAACTAAAATATGACAAAGGTAAACATAAAAATCATCACATTCTATTAAATGTTAATTCTGTTTTGAATGAGAGATTAGGAAAGAAGGAGTAGTGCCACTATAACTCTTTACCACAGTAAATAAAGAGCAAACAATCATCTTGGGTTTATTAAAACACAAAGACCCCTAATACTCATTAGGTACTTTCTAAGTCCTATCTGATCTGCAAACCACAAGCGCTGTTTGGATCTTAGCAACAGTGAGAGAAACAAATGAATTATTGCTTCTTGTTTTTGTCAATAGGTTAGTGCACCAAAAAGTTACTTCCTTGATCTTCATGTAATATTTAAAGGCGTTCTTTAAAAGCATTTTTCTAGATCATATTCCCATATTTGCACAGTTCAGATAGTTCAATTTCCAACACTTCTGAGAAAAATAAAAAGCATTACAAGGTAGAAGACTGTGTACAAGCGCAAAAACAGGAAAAGAAAGAGCAAACCAGTCTTGAAGGAATAGCAAGTTCAATTACCAGCTGAACTGACATCTTGCAAAGAAGAAATACTGTCACAAAATAGTTAGAAAGTTCCCAGCTAAAGCCATAAAAAAGTTCCTTTAATTTCCACTACTGCTTTGAGAAATTTTATAATGCCTTAATCTTTTAGACATAATATGTGAGACACAGCTGTGTCTTGAAACTTAGGAATCAATCCTCAAGTCTGTGCACTACAACTGGTATACCCAAAATACGTGCTTCCTCTTCAGAAAGCTTCCAAGGTGTTTTACTAAAACAATTACTAATGCATTCTGCCTGGTATTTAAATTTACTGACTTATTATATTAATACTACTATTCTCATCTTTGTTAACCAGTGCTGCTGATTCTGATGGATGTGGGAGATGCAAGAGAAGCTACACATGAGACCACAGTACTATTTGTTCCTCACTTTTATGCAATGATAGTGTTACCACAAAGCAGAAGTACTCTTGAATTGCATAAGCTTGACCTACTCAATCAACCCAAAGATGACAACTGGAAGAAGGAACAGTTTAGCAATCTGAGATGGAAAACCAGCAAAGGCCACGAAGACCTCTGTAGTGAAGGGTAGGGGTGGATGAAGAGTGTTGAGGCCAGTGGATATGGGAGGGATTCTGAAGCCCACCTCATGGAATAGCTGTAGTTCTACAACACCAATTCAAAATCTGCTAAAATGCATTGTTTTGAAATCATTTTCAAGATGGAAAGTTTCTCTCTGCTAAATTGAAATAAATTTGCACTATTTTTGGTCAGATTTCCTAGGTTAAAAATTATTATATTGTCTTTGTATTTTGACAGTATGGGTTCCAAATGGTTATTAATACATAAGTTATTTAATTATAGATACTAAGAATACTGGTAAGGCACACATATGTATACTGTATTTTAGAAAAGTACATAGTAATTGGCTTGATATTTATTGAAATGTCTGTTCAGCTTTGTGAACCCTGTGGATATTAATATATAAGGAGTTAAAGAAGTCATATATAAATTATACTAGGATTCTTCAAAAACACATTACCATTAGTTAGTTATTATTTTGTAATTAGCTTTATTCATCACAATATTTCATAGAGGTAGCCAACAATCAGCAAGGCCATTTATATATAAATGCAAGCAGTAGTGAGAACATCTACGAACACTCACTATGAGTTAATGACATAGGAAAAATTAATCTCCAGTAACCTGATTCCTATTTATTATGCCCTATCTACAGTTCTCTCTATCTTGGCTCTGCATAGTTGCATCTCAGGAAAGATCTTGCAGTATACATTTGTCTAACCTAAATTTTAACTTACTGTTTTCCTCCTTAAGAAGCATTTTTTAGTGCTAATTAAAGAAAATCTCCAAAGACAAAAACATTGACAGAGAAAAAAAAGAAAAGGCAAGAGGGAAGAGAAGCAGCTCTAGCTGCTGCTGCAGCTTCTGGCCATGGTCACTGCTGCCTCTGAGAACATCTCTAGAGGTTCATAAAAGACCACATTTGGTACAATGGTATAGAAAAAGAAAAAAGCATTCTCTGTCATTGCTTGAAGATGACACAATCCGAGGAATGGCTTTTTTACATTTTTTGTTAAAACCTAGGCTCAGCTCAAGGGTTATGCTCAGATCCAACATTCAACATGGATTGTAAACACTCAGGATGACTATTGTCATGAGGCCAGGAAGTCTTCTCCACCCCGACAACCAGCTTCCTACACATTCCTCTTTATCATTTTTCCATTTTTAGACTCCCTCAGGTACCTTAATTTTGGGCCTAGGACATAGCAAAATTTGGTTACTGATTAAGATATGGAAGGAGAGTAAGACTAATGTATTAAATGCAAAATGCTTATCACTTCTTATTGGTATGAAGAAGGCAGTTACAGTTTTTCCTGGAACTTGGGGCAGCTCAACTGAGTAGAGGCCCTCTTCAAACTAAGCTATAACTACACCATCCAGCTTTCTGTTTCTGAACATTGTGTAGCATTATTTTTGTGCATATCTCCCCTGCAAAACAAAAAGGAGACGATTTCACTTCTATTTTTACATGCATTCCTGGGTTTCATACCTGCTGATTTTTTGAGGCATGCCTCAAAAAATCTTTCAAGCAGAAAAACAGCAGTAAAGAGTCAAATTCTTGAAAGTAATGGGAAAGGATAAAAAAGGTTTTTTCCTTATCTCAGTTTCCCTTGTTGTCCTGAAACCTCAAAAACTATTCTGTATTTAATTTGCAAGTTCTCTGTACACAATAATAGTAATTAACCAATTAGTAGAATTGCATCTTTTGAAAAACAAACAAAGACTGGAAGATAGAACAAACTCCAAATCTTATCCTTATTCATTAAAAATTCTTAATAATCATGGCTTGATTTCTGCCAAGCAATCACATTTGACAATCCAAGGAGTCATTTGCTACACTAAAAATTATTTCTATTTTCATTACTGCTTTTTGGAGCTTAATGCAAAGACATTTCATAATACAAAATGTTAAACACCTTTTAAAAGATTCTAAAATGCTGGAGAGCGATATCCAGTGAACCAGGAAAAGCTTTCAAATGCAACACAAAACAAAAGTAAAGGCTCAGTGTTAGACTTATCAGCTAAGTGGCATATCAAAATAAAGCTAAGGATGACATCTGCTTTTAGTTCCCCTACAAATTATTACACCACCGCTGCACATATTCTTCTTTTTTTTTTTTTTAATTAAATGTTATCTGGGAAAAGCTACTGGGAAAGACGATTTATCAGGCTTATGTGATATTCTGTTTTTTCATATCTAAATTAAGATAAAGGCCCTGACCAAGTTTGCAAGGAGAAAAAGAAAATAACAGGTTGTTATCGCATCCTGTAAGCTTTTAGACTTTTATTTACATGAAAACCAACACCATTAAGTCTGTCAATTTTTTTTTCTTGAAATGTCCCAGGCTGACATACCAGTGGTATGAAGAGTTAAGGTTGCAATGTATTGGCAGAATGTGACAGGTATAACTGTAGTATCTGAGTGTACTATGTGTGGCAGCTCTAACAGCTGTATTAAATTGTCTCTTTGATAAGTACCACAGTCACATAGATCATGCATGTTATCTGTGCATAGATTCTTCCATACATGTGTCTTATAGGTCATACTGTAATTTATCAGATGTAATATCTCCAGACTCAGAGTTTCTTTACAAATGTTTACAATGCTAGAAATAGGTTGGCCCAGTTCAGAAACATGTGGGCATAGGGGATACCCACAATATTACTAGTATGCATTTTGCTACATGACAATGACTGGTCTAGTAATTCAGACATGTGATTACGACTCTGTGCCTCCTGTATATTTATCCCATGGTTCCCTTGTGCATCTGTTCCTGAAGTATTTTTTTACTGTTAGCTTCAGAGATATTTATGCTGGTGAGCATCTTTTCCATTAAAGACTACACAGAGGAAAAAAATTAATGTAGCAAGAAATATTGGCACATTAGATAGTGCAATAAGGGACTGAAGCACATTTCATCAAGAGTAAAGTGTTGAACATTGTATAAGGTATAAAAATAGAATGAGTTGTTGAGTCTGACTTTCTCATATTGTGTATTTCAATAAACAATTTGTATATATACTCCATTAAAATGTAAGAGACTAACACCAAGTTGAAGTAACTCAGCCAATTCATTTTTTCAATTATGACAATTATTTCATGGGAAATAACTACAGATTTAAAGCATGAACTGATTATATATATATATAAATATAGATAAATCTAAATGAGGCCAGCTTTACAATGACCTGTTCTAATAAAATACTATGTATATTTGGGTGAGCACTGAGTAAGAGTCAAGGTCTCAAGTGCAGAGATCTTTGTCTTTGCAGTAGAAAGTTCAGCAATGCATCTAAACACAATCACTGCAAGGCTTCATATACACTTTTAAAATTACTTTTGTTTTCATTTTTAAATATCTATTTCATAGCTAATTTAATAAAGTAGTTAAAATTTAGGGTATAGAACTCAGCATTGCTTAGTGTGGGATGAAAGGGCAGTTAAAGGTCATTTCATTAGAGGTGAAAGACAGAAAAAAACTGCAGAAAAAGTATGCTGAAAATCTTTTTTCTGCCGTTTCAATTTCAATCTGACAGGGACTTGGCAGCTAACAGCAAAATCTGGGAAAGCCATGAACAAGGTTCAAAGCTGCTTTTTAAACGATAGCAAGCAGAAAAAAGAAACGTGGAAAATAGATTTTTACTCTTCCCTCCCCCCTCTCTGTACTAGATTAGGACAAACATACCAGGGATGGTTTTGAAGCCTGAGCAGTTCTGCACTTAGGATTTGATCAATACTTTAAAAAGTATTGTTTTCCTGAAAAAAAAAAAAAACAAACCAAAAAAAACACCCAAATGACACTATTACATTTAACCAAACATTGTTTACCTGTCCAACAGTGAGAAAATGGGGATTTCTTTAGGCGCTTTTGAACATAGATGCTCACATACACAGAAACATGTCACAGAATAAATGTGTTCAGATTAAGCTGGTCACCAGCAAAACTATGAATCAACACATTCCACTGCAGAAAATAAGCAAGCAAATAACAGAAAATGAAATGTGTCATAAGCCCTACTTTAAACTGACTACTTCATTTTAATTTGTTAATGGTTCATAATATACTGGAAATGTACTGTAACACATTAATATTTTATTAAATAATTTTCTTGTTGTAGCACAAAACCTCTTAATAGCAGCTGCTTTAACTTGAAGCAGGGGAAAGCTGCTGATACATCAGGAAGTCTCTAGCATTTTCTTGGAAGTATTTCATCCTCTACCTCTAGAAAAAAAACATTTTTAACCTTATGCATTCACACAGTTCTGTTTCTCTTAGGTTTGTCTGCATAGCTACTATCTCAGACAGATGTATTTGTTTCTCCTTAGAGACTTATTCATATAACAAAGATTACAGCAGCTCCTCAGCTTTAGCATAGCTCTTCAAGTTCTATGGCCCTGTCCAGACAGAGCAGATAAATAGAGGAGGCCAAACTGCAGGGTCAGTTAAGTGGGTGATGGAGAGGGATAGTGGTTTGATGGGGGTAAGTACATGATTGCAGACATGTTAGACATTGATCATTAATTAAGTTACAAATGTGTTCAATAACTCAGCTATTCCTGAGTTTATTTTTTTATTGTAAAGGAGGATTAGGTCTTCCTATGATGAAAACATTTGAGATCACAACAGTATGCTTTGCATATCTCATATTTCGGAAAAAACAAAGTCTGGAAAAACAAGAAAGTTCATTCAAAAGAGATCTAACAGGACCAAATTGAAAACTAGGCTTTCATAAGCCTGGTTCTGAAAGGAATCTTAACTACTATACGGGGAGGATCACAAAACTTCAGCTGTACTCATCAAGGATAAAAAGGAGTATGGAATATACAACAGATGTATCTCCTATGAAACCATTTTGTGAGACGAACAAAAAATATGTTAGCACTGCAAAATGTATTAAACACCTTCACAACCAGCTAAACCACTGCTTACAAAACTTCAATACAAGGACTATCCTGGGGGTATTTTGGACAAATGAAACATTTTTGGGATTATTTACAGTGAAGAATAGGTTGCTTGCTGTAGTCACCAACAGTTTAAAACCTTTTGTTGTCTATTAATGGCAACTACACAAAAATAACAACTTATTATTTGCTTATTAACTCTTCTGGTAATTTTTCATTTTACAACTAAACCTCTTAAACCCTTTTACAACTGAACCTCTTTCCAAAGACATGAAAAACAGAACTTTATCTACAAACATGAAGAATACTAGTTTTTTTTTTCCTGTTTCTTTACAGAATGGCTGCACGATAAAACCACTGATGCGTACCTCCTACAGATTCCTGTGATATCACTAATTTAATAAGAAGGATCTGCATTATTTGCTGAAAGGAGTTCTGCAAAAAATTATCTATTTTGTGATGGATAATACCAAAACATTGAAGAAGCATGAATTAGCTTTCCAGATGGCTCTTGGTTAGCATATCCCCTTTGAAACTACTTCCTACCAGGCAAAAGCAAAACCAGGCAACTTGAAATTCCTCAAGGAATCAGTCCAAAACCTTATGACCAGGATCCATCTGTACTAATGTCTTATTAAAAAGGAAAAGCCTGCTTCAAAAGCTAATATTTCTATTATTTACAATGCATAAGAATATTTTGAAAAGCAGATTCTACAAGATACTGTTTGTCATCAGACTGTCTATATTCCATTCATGTGCTATTGCTGTTCAGAGGCAGTTAGCTGGAGCTGTTGTGAAATGGATGAGGGAGCTGCTAGCAAGGTATTTTTAGGGTAAGAGTTCTGTCTCCTGAACTCCACATTCACCATCAGCTCTTTGCATAACTTCACAGATCTATCTGACATTTGCTATGTCAGAAGATACGGTTGATATCCTGTATAAGTTATGTCATTTCACCCGGTTATGCCTGCACAGTCATCTATACAGTGGCGGGCAAAAGAAAGGCATCCAGACTTTTGTAAGGCGTCAAGAGAGGGAGGATCTAGCATTTCACTTTGGAGTTGGTTGCAGTAGTTAATCATCAGCAGCATTAAAAATGGATGCCTCATTTCTAATCTGAATTTATCTGTCTTCTTCTGAACACCAGTTCTTAAGATATCTTCCCCTATCAGACTGGTGAGCCCTTTGGCACTTGTCATCTCTCACTCTGTAAAGGGTGTATACACTTTTGGCACAGATTCTTCTATTGGTAAGCTCAAAGCTTTGCAATATAAGACATATTCTCCATCTCCCAAATAATTTCTGTAGCCCTTCCTTGAAACTTTTCCAATTTTCAACATCTTTTTAAAAAAATGAACGGTAAAGATAGATACAGCATTCTAACATAATAGTCTAATTTATAATATCCAAAGATTATATTAGCCCCCACTGCCACAGTATCTATTGGGATCTCATATTTAATTGCTTGTCTACTATGACCTTTAAATAATTTCCACTCATCCTTTACCATAATACAGATTCTCATGCTGTAAGTATGAGTTTGTTTTCATATATATATATATTTGCACATATATATATATGAGACCATATATTTGGTTATAATAAAAAATATTTTGTTAGAATTGGTTCAGGTGATAAAACTTCATTATGTACAGTTGTAACATTGACAACATTGTGATAGATACCTCGTATTATGATACTAATTTTATACTTACTTCTACCTCTATAATCTTAACTATCAGTGGAGTATATGGTGCACAAATTCTCAAGCATTCTACCAAAAATATCTGGATTTTTGTTGCAATTGAGACCTGCTCTTGTAAGCATTTAAATTTACATTATTATGCATATGTTATGTTATTTTTCAATTACTTTAGAGTTATATAAGTGCAATTAAAAATGAAATTAGTTTTTTCATGAAACAGTTATTTTTTTTAGAAGAAGAATTTTATTGGTTAGTCAAGAACCTGCAATTTTCACAGACAGAACAATCTGATAATCAGTCACAGCTTTATAACTAGCTCATTAAAGCAAGAATATTTTAAACAGAAAATAGTATCCTAATAGCAAAAAACGTACATACTCTTCATAGGTGCCAAGATCTTGAGATGAATTCTGAGCTGCACCTCTAATATTTTACTAGTAGTTTGGCTATTCTCATTTCTCTAGGAAAAATGAAATCCTTTATTTCACAAAGTGATCAAAAAATGAATATGCATTCACTGATTATAATTAATCCATTTAATGGGAAGATGTCATAAACGTATGAGTAAGACATAAGGCAAAACATCTTCAGTTTCTGGCACTCACACATAGTCATAGGGGAGATTCAGTATTACTAAAATGTATCTTGGTCTCCCTGGTCATCCTTTCAATTTCTTTGACATCACCCACTTTGAACTACCAAAGTCAGAATTGAAAAAGTTAAGACAACCTAGTTTGCTTTTTTAGAAACAACCTTCACAAAAAGGTTGTTGCTTTGCATTTATCTTGGAAAAATCTTCAGCTATGCCGGAGAAGAACCTAATGTTTAGAAAAGAACAGAGCATAAGTGTTGATGTAATTCTATTTGTAATGGTAAATTAAGAGCAGATAGGCAAAGAATTATTATAAGTGCAGAGACGCAGTGACTGGGCACTTTACACTCCTGAATTTGTGTGAAATGCAGTGGCTCTGTCTGCACCAGCATCCTTGATGTTGACTGGTAGTAAGTTTGCAGGACATCATTCAAGGATGACAAAGAGCAAGCGCGACCTTGTAGCAGCAGTGGAATGACTGCACTGAGAGAGTGTTGCTGTACAATACCCTTCAAAACATTGAAACCCCTCTACTGTCATTAAGGATGCATACATAGCTTAATGATCTGTCCTACCCAGCTAAGAATATGATCCAGAATTTCTAAATTTGTAGGTTTTACAAAAAAGGCATATAAAAATACTCTTAAAGATGGTTGTTATAAAACACACTAAAATATTCCTAAATTTGTTGAGTAGGCTATGCAGAATAATCCTATACTGCAATAATATAGCATTTGGAATGAGCCATATAATTTACTTTCACAAACTCACACTAAGAAACTCTTTACATTATATTAAGATGTTTCTCTCTTATCGTATATAACCACCAAATCGAGAATGGGAGCTAATGTAGCTGTCAACCATCAGCTATCTCTGTGCATCCCAGGATAAATGAATCCCCCAGGAGTAATTCTGCTGAAGTCACTAACAGATAAATTTGGGCTCTTAGTTCAACTGTAGTTCTCTGGGGCAGAGAACCCTTGGGTTTTTTATTTTATTCTGTCATATGTAATAACGATTGCAAAGGAACCCTGATCTCTGATTTTCCTATATCTGGATTCTAACACTGGTATGATCCATATACAATAATAATGCATACATACAGTTATTTACAAGCATTTGACATCCAGTAAACAAATATATATCTATATTACATATATATATGTGTCATATGTGCTCATCTGCACATAAGAGTGGAGGGTATTTTATGTTTTTTAAATCCACATATTAAAGTATTTCTTCCTGTTCCTATGTATTCTTTTAAATTCACTATTTGCTTTTTTAAAACTAAACAACAAGAAGTGGCTCTAGTTTGCTTCAGGATGGTTGTTTCAGTTTATGGTGCTTTACTGTATCTCTCAAGCCACACTAGTACTAGATATCTCCCTGTGGAAAGTAGCAATTACCTTCAATCTCTCTGATCTGAAGTAATCCCTGCTACATGCGCAGCTCATTGTGAGTGATGAGGGCCTACTGTTTGCTAAGTCTAAAACCAAATGATCTTTCACAAGCAAAATTTAAACTTGAAATAGGATTCTCTGGCTCTTGATTCTTACTCTATTTTTTTTCCGTGTACTTTATATATTCCCAAATAAGGTTCAGGCTGGCTACAGATGGTGCTGGTGCGTAATGAGATGGCTCAGAAGCTGCTCCAGTTCCCAGGGGAGAGTTCTGTAATGGAACTAACTATGTATTGTCCACCTTATATACCAGATTTGATTTTGGACTATTTGCCCAACTGTGTTTGTTTATTGCTTAGCACTGGAGGGCTTCCATTAACTGTGGGTTGATTGAACATAGACTATAGAGGTAGGAGGAATGGAGCATTTTTTTCTTCTGAATGCTGATGTAATCCCTTTTCTTTAGCTGACAGTTTAGCTCCTTCACCAATAGAAAGTTAGAAATAGTCTGGCGTCTACATTATGCTAGCGAGAGATGGGAGTTTTTTTGACCCTCTGAACAAGCTCTGCCTGATTTACTGAAAAGAAATGCTTCCAAAGTTGCAAGAACACTAAAACTTCGCCTAGTAAATACACACTCACAGATGAGACTGGAAATTGCTATCTTTCATATGCAGAGAGATTAATATGGAAGATCCCAAACATTTTGTTCACAGAGCAACATATGTTTGTAATTCTGAAACAAAACCTTCAAGTTAACAAATCAGCAACCAATATCCAGATGCAAACTGAATTTTTAAGATTTTTAATATTGAAAGCATTCATAATTTTAATGAAGTGACTCATCAAGAAACTTAATTAAGAATAAATAAATTGCTATCTTAACAATCATGATGAGATTTTTTGTAATTAAATCTAAACACTTAGGTCCAGGAGAAGCCTCTATTTTCACAGGTCCAGTTCAATACTGCTAAAAATAGCCATTATGGTTGTATTGTTTAATATCTAGTGTGTGTGTGTACATACATATATGTAACGCCCAGTGTGTGTATATACATAAACAGTGCTGTTTAACACGGATAGTTCACAAATTTAGTTCAGCTACAAAGTTCCAAAATTCTATTAGAAGTGTTATTATTCTGACTATATCTGGGAAAGAAAATGAGAAACCAGGATCCTAACAGACTGCTTCCAAATGCACGAAAAGAATTATATTTTAACATATAAATATTCATCTGTTTAGCATACTTACAAAAAAGATAATTTTTCAGATGTCATGGATGACAGTAACTATAGAACTTGTTCTTATTAGCTTTTATTCTGTGGATGCTATTTAACCTCCTATTAAACCTTTTGGCTTAATGTTATAAGAAAAGAAGATGCAGGAGGAAGATAAATGGAGAAATTGCTTATATCTCCCATATACAACATGTAGATACGATTTTATATAAATACATTTGAACATAGATATAAACACATGCATGCACTAGATAGTACTTCACTGTTTATAGTAAAGAGCATAAAACTATATTCAGGGACCACACTGATAAGAGGGAAATAATGATATTTTTCTAGCCTTTACCTGCATCAAATCTACCCAAAGTATAGTGGGGAGATGTACAAAATATGATCACAGATGCTGTCTGCATATTTTGAGCCCTCTCTCAGGGAGCTCACTGTGACCCATTGGGCTTTCGAACTTAGTTTCCTGGTGAGAGAGGGTCAGACAGTTTCTGTTTACCCAACTGAGCTTAGCTCCTCCTTCACAGAGATGGGATTTGTAGTGTTAGAGTGAGCTCTGAATCACAGCAGAAGATGGATCTTTTCAGAGTGCTGTACCCTCTTCTCTAACTTTGAGATATCTAATAAATCTCTACATTAGAAAGATTAGCATTATTCAGTGTGCCCAGCCTCTACATGGGGATGACTATACATGGGAACAGACTGGGAGCACAGACCTCATCAATGGCACAAGCAGTAAGGTGTGCTTTTTGAGCTATAAGTAGAATATATGTCTTAGAAGTATAGATCTGGCCTGCCCTGAAGAATTAAAACCATTTTACTTACGTTGACACAAACTATACTATAGGCATAGGCACATGTCAATGGGGCTTCTTTACCAGCTTAGCTGTCCCAATGGCATAAGCCAAGAGAAATGTTTGTCTCTGCAGGTATGATGACACAGCAAGTCAGCCAACCTCTGTGAAGTTTAGTATGCTGTTGGGAACAGTGCCCATAACATGACAAGGAAGCAGGAGACAGAGAATAATGGCCCACAGCACCACCGTGCACAGCTGAGTTTACAATGATGTTTCCAAGTATGAAAAAGGAAAGCTTGAAAAGTGAGCTGAAGGCAGCCACCAACAAAGATAAAGTATATGCTTAAAAATGAGTTTTGCAATGAAAGTTCATAATCCTCCAATGAAATGAAGAAGCCACTTGATTTCTTTTGGGTTTTGGGTTGTTGTTTTTTTTTTTTTGTTTGTTTGTTTGTTTTGTTTTCCCTTTCACTCTGAAATAGTTACCTGTTCTTTTATGTTTTACATGACTGCACAGCACAGTGTATGGTCACTGAGAACTCTAATTTCTTTTTGTTTCTAGCAATAATACCTTTGGAGAATTCAGTCACAACAGGAAATTCAGAAAGCTAGTACCAGGCTATTAAAAGGGGTCAGACTTAAAAGCATTTGCCATAAAGGCAAAGTCATACATTTCCTTTCTATGTGACATGGTAAGACAACAGTACATGAATACCAATGTTGCTTAATACTCACTCCCTTAGTGAATGATTTAGTACCAGGTAAGTACCTCACTTTTTGAAAATTTTATTTGTGTGATGTTTTCAGACTTTTCACAGTTTTAACAAGTACTGAAGCACTTCTTAGACCCAATTCCATTTTGCAGAGAGAATAACTGAGGCATACAGGAGTAGGTTTACAAGGAGAAACTTACATGCCTCCTTACAACTGCATCTCTCCGTCAATACCAACTGCAACTCTGTCTCTTGCAAAACCTAAGAGTTCACAGCATGTATGACCATTATCTAAACATGATTAAGCTACTTATCTCTCTTTCATAGAATCATAGAATGATTAGGATTGGAAAGCACCTTAAGATCATTGCCATCAGCAAGGACACCTCACACTAAGCCATATCACTCAAGACTCTGTAACCCAAGATAACAAAAAATCACAAAACAGGTAGGTGTTCATCTATATATCTTGCTATAAGGTATGACAAGTATTGACTAGAAACTGTTTAAACTCAGGTCCTTTTCCAACCGAATGCCATTACAAAGAGAGCATGGATTCAACCATATTTTCTCTTAATCGGGACTATTTCATGTAAAGCAAACCAGGATCAGGAGGAAGGACTAGGAACAACCCTGGAGTCATTCATTAGCTTTTGCTTGCTGTGGGCATAGTGGCATTGAAACAATCACTGAGCCACCTCACTTAGGTTCCTTTTCAGTTGGGTTTGTAAATCTTTCGTATTTCTTACTTCTCAGCTTGTAAAATTGTCTTCTCACCATGCTGGAGTTCCTTCCAGGAGCTCCTCCAATTTGGCACCCATAGCCCCCTGTAGCTTGGGAGACCCTCAGAGTTCACACTGGGCCTAAGGAGGCTTCAACCACTGTATGAGACTTTCTCCCTGCTTACCCTTAGGGGAATAGCACCGCATAATGGAAAATACCTCATTTGAAAGTACTTTGACAGTACAGGTGGTATTTCAAGACCACATGCTAGAACAAAGAAATGGCATTTTGACCTCCAGATTCTGAAATCATAACAATGTAATGAGTAAAAGTAAGAGTTTGGCTACATTTTCTGAATTACTTCTGCTAGTGGATTTTTAGCAACACGTCTGTTTAAATGTTCTTTTGCTGGAGTTTTCAGAATAACCAGCAGTCACAGCCAGATTGGTCTTGCATGAACTGAATGAAGAATTTCCATTTTAAGGTCTTTTCTGCTTACTTTTAGGTTTTGTTGATGTGACTTTGTGTCTCTCTGTGTTTGAGGCTACTTTGGGGACCTCATGCAGTAAGTTACAATGATGGAGCATGACAGTCAGAATAGCACACACTATTAGCTAGAGCTCAACTCTATTACAGTACTATGTTTGGTGACACAGAATCAAGAGACTCAAGGATACAAGGTCAAAGGTAGCAAAACATTACATTAATCTGTTCTGTTTGCAGGCACAAGTATGCCAATCTCCAAGTATAATGTAGTGTTGACTGTTTAATTATAAGAAGCAAAGTGCTAAATGCCTTATGCAATTTAGAAAAAGCCCCTTCATTTTGTCTAAAATAAAAAAAAGAATTAGAAAACCATGTTATTTAGCTGGCATACGTTAACAGGAGTTGTTTCCTTTTATTTTATTAATTTATTTTTTACTATTGGTTTTGTGGGTGAGCAGTCAACCTACTCATAAAATACAAAATTTACATGAAGGTGCAACAAAATAAACCAAAAATAAGCACTTAATTTATAAATTTGCCAAAGAGAAACTATTTAAAATAAATGCAGTTTTGTGGTTTCTTGGTGAAGGAATCTACATTTGTAGCTGTGTGCTAAAGTACCTCAAATAGTGTTTATGCATACTGTCGTGGTTTAAACCCAGCCACACAGCTCATTCACTCACTCAACCCCCCTTTCTTGCCCTCCCCCTGCTCCCGGAGGGATGGAGAGGGGAATCAAAAGAATGCAACTCCCAGGGGTTGAGATAAGAACAGTTTAGTAACTAAGGTATAATACAAATCACTACTGATACCACCAATAATAATAATGATAAAGGAAATAACAAGGGAAAAGAATACAGCATCTCACCAACCACCGACAGATAACTCACCACACCCCACCCCAACCGAGCACCGACAGAATACCTCCTCCAACCCTCCCAGAGCACTAGCCATTCCGGGTAACCCTCAGTTACATCCTGGGCATGACATGCTATGGTATGGAATACCTCTTTGGTCAGTTTGGGTCAGGTGTCCTGTCTCTGCTTCCTTCTGGCCTCCCCTCCTCCCTGGCAGCACATGAGACTCACAAAGTCCTTGCTTAGACTAAACATTTGAGCAGTAACTAAAAATGTTCCTGTTGCCAGTTTTGTTCCCAGGCCAAAACTCAGAAACATAGTGCTGCACCAGTTATTATGAAGAAGAAAAAGATGACTGCCACTGTTAAACCCAGGACAGGATACATCACCACAAACTAAAGAAATAAAAATGTTATAGCTTTATTAAAGGGATAATTCTTGCTCTGAAAACTAATTTATTATGTAAAGGTAGAAGTATTATCTGGAGTACAGTGGCTTGCATTTATAAGTTAGTTCAGATAATGTAATAAACTAGAGATATCTAAAAAATAAAAACCAAGATATATTTTTGATTACTCCAGGAAATTTCTGAAGGAGCCAGACTGAGTTGAAAAGAGCTATGTTGGTAGAGTAGTATAAATATTCCGATACAAGACATAGGTCTGCTACATCACATGGGTGTTTAAAATGCCCCTAAGATGGTTTGAGGCTGAAAATGACACTGATTTTATGCTTTTTACTCATATTTAGGCTATTAGCTTACCATTAGTTTCTTACATATGCAAACCTACTGGGTGTACATTAATTTTCTACTGTAGTAAGACATACCAATAAGGACTAAAACTTTTTCCTTTATAGCTGTATGCTTTTGGTATATACACTTCTAATTAAAACTTTCAGATTTTTCTCTCTATTTTTTTTTTTTTTTTTTTTTTTTTTTTGTCATTTATAACA
>NDXB01002888.1:0-12529 GCA_002631895.1 Agapornis roseicollis
TTTTTTTTGAGAGGGAGTATTTTAAGTAAACTCATTAGCAAAAGCCCATGCTGATTATTTTGGTTCTTAGTGTCATAAAGTATAATTGTTTCCTCTGTCCTCCCAAATTTCTAGCAATCCTAAAACGCAGACTGGTATTTCATTTAGAGATTAATATTTCCTAGTCCACTCTTATTTTCTTCTGGAATTGTACATGTTAAAACCATATTGTAATATGTTTCTTATGATACTGACCCTGAATGTACCAGTGGATTCTGCAGCCTGTTTCCTTTCCTTTCTGGGAGGTTTAGGCTGCCAGGACTCTTGTCTGATCTTTGGTGTGCACTGATTCAGCCTCAGAAGATCTCTCTCTTTCACTTTATACAAAGAGAGGTTAATCTAGCCCTGCTTATTGGACAGCGCCTAAAGCCCATAGCGGACTCAAAAACCACCTGAAATTCTTTTTGTTCATCATTTATACCTTCAAGATAAAATAGGAGTAAAACAGTCATGAATTTCTTAACATTTTCAATATCTGAGACAAGATTTCAGTACGCTTTAAAACACACGTACCGTTTCAAATATGAAAGGAACACTCAATCTAAAATCTGCTGTGTTGATAGGAGAAAATAATAAAAGACATATAGGAACAGTCTGTACTCTGCCATCAGATGCTTCAAACACAAAACCATGCTGTTATCTTCAGACAGCCTAAAGTACTGTCATGGTTTAAACTCAGTCACACAGTCTCTCTCTCACTCTCCCCTCTTCCTCCACCCCCACTCCTAGAGGGAAGGGGAGGAGAATAGAAAGAATGTAACTCCCGCGGGTTGAGATAAGAGCAGTCCAGGAACTAAGGTATAACACAAACCACTACTGCTACCATCAATAATAACAAAGATAAGGGAAATAACAAGGGAAGAGAATACAACAGCCCACCACCCGCCAATCGATACCCAACCTGACCCAACCAGTGATCTCGCCCTTCTGGGTAACTGCCCCCAGTTTATATGCTGGGCATGATGCGCTGTGGTATGGAATACCTCTTTGGCTAGTTTGGGTCATGTGTCCTGTCTCTGCTTCCTCCCAGCTTCCTCTCCTCCCTGGCAGAGCATGAGACTCATAAAGTCCTTGGTCAGACTAAACATTACTTAGCAGCAACTAAAAACATTGGTGTCATCAGCGCTGTTCCCAGGTTGAAAGTCAGAAACACAGCACTGCATCAGCTACCAAGAAGGAGAAAAGTGACTGCTACTGCTGAACTCAGGACAAGTACCTTTCAGCATAATGCAAAAGACAAGAACAGAGAATGCAGTTGGTCCAGTATTGAGCTTAACAGGAAGTGTTAATCTTTAGTGCTTAGAGGAAAAGTTAAGCTTAAAGTATCAGACAGACACAGAAAATTAAGCTTCCAAACAAAGCAGTGACAGGGAAAGATCCTGGGTTTTAGTGTAAAGTTTTTTTAAAAATACCCACAAAAAAGAAAAAACCTACAATAACAACAATAAACACTCTTTCCCCCTCCTCCAACGCCCTCCCCCCACCCCAACCCCCCCAAACCACCTTGATTCTAGTATCTCTAGAGGATATTGTCCTGAGTAAGGAGATATGAAGGATGATTAACTCAAAGAGTAAAGATGCTGACATGTAAGCTTTGCTGGAGGACCTGTTTCCTTGCAAGAATTCCCTGCCTTTGTCTCTGAACTTCTTCCAGACAAAGTTTCAGTTTTTCAAGAGCTGTATGCATAGCTCTGCTTGAAAAGGTCATTTGCATTACTGTAGACTGCATGGCTTGGAGAAGACAGATTAAAGGTCACTATTTGTTATAACAGATCGATCTGGTGGGAAATGAATGACCATGATATAATACTTGAAGTAGAATTCGCTGTAACTCCAAATGAGAGTCGGATGCAGTCCTGATACAGAGCTGTCACTGAGTTGCCTAGTACAGGAAAAAGTATGTTACAACAGCCAGTGCAAACAACTGCGATTCTTCCCCTCCTTTCCTCCGTTAAATCTATGCCTACTGTAGCATTAAGAGTATTATATTATCTAGTTTAAATAAAGAAAACCAGGGGAAGATTGATTGGAGAGTATATTAAATGTCATGCTGACACAAAGCTGTGACGTCTGAAAAAAAAATCAGGAAATCAACATTATAATTACCTATAAATGACAAGATGGAGAACAGTAAAAAAGACTTGTGCTGCACATTGGTTTCAGAGACCTGTGAAGTGTAGCGGTTTACCAAAAAACATTACTCTTACAGAAATATTAAAGGAAAAGGGAATTATATCTAAAAAAGGACTAATTATTGCCTATTTTTTTTTAAATAATTTGCAAAACATTTTGTCATTCATATAGTTATAAATCAAGGAGAACTCGCTTAACATGCTTATGAAATAAGCATGAACCAACCCACAACAAACGAACCTATCTATATGGCAATAGCATTGAGTTTTACAGCTATATATCAGAAAAATAGATAAGCAACAGTCTTTTAATTTTCTCTATAGAAGATAGTATTAAACTTTCTTGATATTCCTTAGATTTTTTCCCCTCTTGTTGAAATATCTCAAACAGGCATGCAAATACTTACTCTCATCTTCACTTACATATCTTTTATAGTTGTGATAAACTAAATTTACTCATTACTAGAGCTAGCAACATCTTATATTCAGTTTTGCATGTAAACACAGGCACAGAGTAAGAACTTAGGCATGCCAAAAACATGCATTTCTGCATTCTTGAATATACACATAGAATGAAGGTGTCTGGATAGATAGAAAATTAAACACTTTTATAGGTCTAACTGAACATTAAAACACTTACAAAGCACTTACACATCTATATTAGAGTGGGTTTCTCTTCCAAACAGTGAAAACAAATGGAATATGGGTAATTCACCAACACTTATTTACTGTATCTTTGGCACCTTTAGTCTTTTTTTTTTTTTTTATAAGAAAAAAATACCTGCAAGCTAGTATTTAGGCTGATATCTCCATAGTATTTAGATTTTATTTTTTAATTGCCTTTCAAATTAAAGCAGGTGAACACACTAAAACCTTAAACACCTTTGAAAAGTCTGCCTCTTATTGTGTTTTACTACTGTTCAGCAATTAGAAACAAGACTGTGACTTCCAGCTTTTTCCAAATGACTGTTGAGTATTTCTCAAGCAACACTATGACATCCCCAAATGGCCAGTGAACAGTGTTCTGAAAATTAGGCCTAATTTGAAAATGTAACATTAGAAAATTCTAGAGAACAATTTTTTCCCTCTTATAAAATAAGACTGTGTTTATTTTTAGGTAATAAAAAAAGCATTGTAGCTTAATTCTTTTGAAAGAAAAAGCTTTTATGCTGAAAAGAACTGAACACAAATGCAGACAGAATAAGCACTATTTAAAAGTTAGCAGGTGAAAGTGGGTGTATTTTGATGTTCTTTTAAGTTCCAGTATGCAATTTAGATGTCTCATGTGTTGGAGAAAAATGTAGTTTTGTTTGTAACTAGTTTCTTCGAAGGCAAGCATGGCTTGAGAGTTTTATGTTTAATTATACAATTTCAATGTGCTGGGAACATATGTTCCTCCATTCTTAATTCCTCTCTGCTGTGTTTTGCTCCAGCTTTGAATCCTCTGATATATTTGCTGTAAATTTTGTGGAGATATTTCAAATATTTTTAATTATGGTTAGTAATATCTGATGGTAGTTAAAGTGATTTTATTATTAGTTTACACTCAGAAACACATGGCACTATAAGCTTAAAATTAAAAACTCCAATAATGAGCAAACATATAATTTTCCAAACTAATAAAATCCAAAGTATTTGTTAAAAATCAACACAACATTCCTTGACATTTACAGTTAACACAGACTTTTACTTGCTTAACACAGCTGTTCACTTGGCTTCTATTAGAAAGTTTATTATTAAATTTGATTAAATACTTGCATTTGTTTCATTTGAAGATTACTGTGCATTGTTCTTGTTTTGCTTTTACCCTCCAAGAGTGAAATGAATCTTATCTGCAAAATGAACTTCTGAGGAATACACTACTTGTTTGTTTTCCTGTCATTCAGAAGTGAGAACTGTAGCTACTGATATATCCACTGTGCTGAGCTTGTGAAATTATTACTTTTTCCCAAAATCTTAATCAAGGCTTTAGAGCAGTTACCAGTATATTTTCATATATGTTCAGGAAAGCCATGAATATCCCAGACACAGAAATTATCTTGGGGCTGCATTTGGTATCTTCAAATAACAGGAAATTTAAAGAGGATACATATTGCCTATCACCATCGCAGAAAGGGAGAAGAGACAAATAACTTAAAGAAATTTAGTCAGAATGTCCAGAACTTTGGACAAGTTAGGTTACATTATTTCAGATAAAGCATATTCTTTTATGATTATATTTAGATTTGGTATATATTTTCCACTCTAGTATTTTTGGGATGTACAAAATATTCTAAGTTATCAAATCATCTTAACTTAAAAGTGAAAATGCACATTCAGCTTTCTAGTCAGGTCTTCACTAGTGAAGACCATTGCCTGAAAATTATTTAGACATCTAGGAATGCAAAAAGGTCAGAAAAAAAGAAAAAGACTAACTCTTAGTCTTTTGCCATGATAGTTTGATTCTATTCTAAAGTAAAGATTTTTTTTCCTCATGGAAAATTTAATCAAAATCATGATGTTCTTCCACAGAAAATACATGTCAGAAATCATCTCATTATTTTTATTACTAATATTTTCTAAAATATCCTGCTTCTAAAAGTGATTATTTTTTAAAAAAAAAAATCTACTGAGTACTATGTCTCTAAGATTTGATTTTATTTAGAAAAAAAAATATTGTACTTGAGAAAATGTGATTTACATGACTTCTCATTTCATTGTTTCGTCTGTACCTTTCAGCATATACAAGCTCTCTTTCCTGCTGGTAATAAAATTCAGAACAACTTATTTGGCATAAACCATAATTTCCAGTTATTTTATCACTGAACAAAAGAGTCAATTCTATTAAGAGAAACTTATTTAAGGACATCACTCCACTGCCTTCATTTCAGTAGCTACAAAACAACATCCATTCTGACTAGTTATATGGGAATTGATTTAGCTCAGTGGTGTCAAGGCTTGGGATTTTTTTTTGTTTGTTTTTTGGGGTTTTTTTTTGTTTGTTTTAATTTTTTTTGTCAATAAATCTTCACTACCACCCCTGCTTTCTTAACTTATGTTAACACTTTTTTTACAAGAAGCATTTTAACATTCTGGATTCAAATTTACTATTGTTTCTACCTGTTTACACTAGTTTTATGCTTCGATTACCTTTTCTGAATTCCATGTGGCTCTAGTGATAAAAATGTGTGAGATATCTGCCATTTTCCACCTCCATTATCAGCTATATTTGGACTTGTCATGCATATTTTTCTGTCCCTCATAGCTTCTTGCCTGGATTTCTGAGACTTTTCATTGTCAATATGTTCATGTTCAGTATGTAGTCTGAGTATTTTGGGGATAGCAGCATACATATAATAATACTAAATAATCCTGTTATTTAAGATTAATAAGAGCCTTTTGAGCCAGCTAGCTCTGGAGTTTTATATGTGTATTGATTTTGTACATTTTCAGTATAACAGGCTGCCAATCATTAACTTTTGCAAATAATTACTATTCAGCAGCACACTTCTTCACAGTTGTAGTACTTCTTAGGACTTGCTCATTCTAAATTATGTTGCAATTGGTTTAATTTTGAGGAATCCTTCATTGTTGTTTTTTATTAAAAAAAAAAAAAGCAGCAAAACAAAGATAATCTCTCCTCACTTGTCTCAGCTGCAGAGAAACTGGTCCAACAGCACAAAGAGGGTAAGATCCTACTCCTCAACTATACAGAGCATCTGAGCTATTGATAGTAACTGTTCTTTTTCTCAAGGGAGCGAATAGAGAAGGCACACACCAGAGGGTAGCCTGTGGTTTTACCTGCAAGACCACAGAGAGGACATGGGGACTGGGATAGAAAACCTACTTAGACCCTAGGGGCATGGGTACGTGAATTGCAAAGAAAAAGAATCACAAAAGAAGATCCTTCCAGGAAGTCTGCTGCTCCAGTGGACAGTTTTGCAGACAGAGTGGAAGGGCTGATATTAGTCCTGATTCTATGGAAAGAAATTCTAATGCATTTCTACAAGAAGTAAATGGAGAATCCTATGGTCAGAAATCGGTGCTGCTGATTGGCATGCTGTGGCAAAGCTTTGCAAAAGCAGGCCTATAACCTGAAGAAATCTAGTTTCTTTAATCAAGGTCTTGAGTCCCACCTGTTTCTATCTACACACTATTATTACGGAACGCCTTAACAGCTTACTTAGCCTGGCAGCATGACACAATGGAAGAGATACCAGTTGTGTGCATGTGTGTAACAGCAGCTCTTGCAAGGAGCTTCAGATGACAGCACCCAGTTGTTAAAGGGTACTTGCTTAAGATGCAAGTAGTTTCACCTACATATAAGTCATGCATGACTTCTGAGGTGGTTTTTTTTGTTTTTTGAGAAGACTTGTCCACCCCCAGTATGTTGAAAATACGTTAGTTGTAACGCTCTGATAGATCTGGGGAAAAATTTACTGCAGTCTTTAGCATTTACCACAATTAATTAGCATTGAAACTGAATGAAATATGAGATTAATCTGTAAACACTGTCAGGGTATCTAAAAAATACGAAAAATAGAAGCCTATTAGTACTTCCTTCAGAGAACAACTGACATGCCTTCAGCATAAATAATGAGAACCTGTGAGTAAAGTGACACTTTTTTTCCCACTTCAGTTTAAATTAGGCTGTGCAAAACCAGAGATGAGCAGACATTCTTAAAGATGAGACTAGAGTTAATAGAACTGTTTTGGCTAGTAGACAAATGCAAGTTCTAAAGAACATGGATCTGGGTTCCACAAAAATAGAATCTTTAAAGCAATAGTAAATCACAGAAGGAAGGCCAAGGGTTAGAATAATGAGAGATGTTCTTATTTGGCTCACACACTGATTTCTAACCTCCTGCTGAAAATACCACAGTGATGGTAGGGAAATGTGAGTCATATAGGAAACATTGAAAATCATGTCTAATATCTTCCACAGCCCACAAAGCATACATTAGCATTCTGTAATTCCAGAGAGCATTTCCTGTTACTGACACTTTCTTATTCTTTCTGACTTTTGATTTATGAAGCAGGGCATATTTATGGCTTATTTTTGATGGATACTGTAATTAAGCCAGATTTAATATAAAAGGTACCAATATGGTTTTAAAAGTTTATTGCTTTTTTGTGAAGACAGACAGCTTTCAAAGATTACTTTCATGTTTTCAATGCAGAGGTTTTGTGTGGTTTCTGTTGTTATTGTTTGGATGTTTGATTGAGGATTTTTTTTTAGTTCTTTCCATTTTAAAGTAGGTTTCTCTGCACTAAAGATCTTCCAGAAACTTTTTTTCCAAACTCAGAGAAATAAGAACTAAAATGGAATGGTAGCCATAGGAAAACAAGATTTGGGGAAAAAGGAAGGCAGTGTAAACAAATATGAGATAATAAGCAGATTGAGACTGATTTGCTCTCAAAAATATGTATTTCATTCCTACAACAATTTCAGTCATTATCTGCTAAGAATTATTCAGAAGTATTAGGCCATTTGGAATTACACTCTTAGTTTAAGTGCTTATTCTTCTATCCTAGCTTTTTCTCTTGCAGTTCCACTTTGTCTTGCTTTCTGAATTCTTTTAAATTATTTCATTTGTATTATTGTTGTAACATAAGGTAATTACGTAACTTTATGTAATAATTATGCATACTATAGTATTATACTACATATAATAGTAATTATATACTGTTATTGCATACAATGTCTTTTATTATTATAATAACTATATATTATATATAACTTCATTCTGCTATTCATTCAGAGTAGCTTCCATGATCATATAGTCCAAGGAAACTGCCAAAGAACTGATAGAAGACACAGAAGCTCAGGTGTTTTTACTGCTCCAAAACAGGACAATATTCAGGTTTTAAACAGTACAAGTTTGAGACTGCTTTATCTGTCCTTTCATACCCCTAGTCTTTCTCTCTTCTATTGTCTACCATCTCTTCTGCCATAACTTCTTCCAAATTATTTCATCATGTCTTCATATTCCATTGTTCTTAAAAAATAAAACAAAGCATCCCCACCAAATACCCCAAAATATCCTGTCTTTCCCAGATTAATCCATTTTCTTTGTGACACAGCTGTGATATAACTAAAATGCTTTAACAAGTTTGATGCTACATGGTAGCTAGGTCTTAGAGTGAATATGCGTGACAAGTCTATGTCTGTCGTTCCAGCAGACAGATCACAAATAAGAGGCAGCACTAAAAATAGTACATTCTCCTTATATTTGTACTATTCTTTTCTATCTTTCTACACATAATTTTGTTTTCAGGAAAAAAAATATTTTCAGAAAGGACAATGGAAGCAACAGCAATAACAACAGAAACTTTTTGCTGGAAGAATCACAGAACAGACTGTCACATCTCTGTCTTCAAAGAAAGAAGAAATAATAGAAATAAAATAATTGACATAATAGACCTTCCTTTACTGTTGTATACTGCAACACTGTTAACGATTCCTGTGCATTATTCTAAAAAAGGCAGACAAGATTTTTTAAAAAATGAGAATTTCCCACTCCACAACAGAAAATGGGGTCTTGAGTTTTGTTTTACTGTTTTATATAGCAAAAGTAACATGCATTTACTTTTAATCTGTGTCATTTATTCCATAATGCTGAAAATGCTGGTGGTGATTCTATAGCAATATATTTTCAAGACTATGTTCAAGATACATATAATAAGAGAGGTAGAAATTTCCTTGTACTACAAAATCCAAAATCAGGCAGAAAATCCCAGTCAATCATTGAGAAAGGCAATAAAAATCTCAAACTAAACAAACGAAGTCACTTCTTATTTATCTTTCATAATAAACACCACATGAAGTAACTTAGGTGAATCTGTAACTTTAATAACCCTTGAAGATTCAGACAGTTTAATTGGGAAATGTGATAGATATATCAGGAGCAAAGTTTTCTTGTTAAAGCACCTTTAAATGTGCTGCTACGTGATGTGGAAAATACCGCTCAGAATATGATACAGTTTTGATAATAGACTGTTGTCTTCAGAGAAATGGTAACTTGTTGCTTTGTATAGAGAAATAACCAATGTGCTCATCTTACATTTTAGGGAAAAAAAAATATCTCAGGCAAATCTATTTCCCAGAAGTAATATTATGCTTGTCAAAATTATTCATAGAATGCATTGGAGAAAACTTCCAACTCTATTTTGACAGAAACAATGACATGGGACTGTTTAGCCTAGTGTCATGATTTAAACCCAGTTTCTACTCCCTCCCCTTCTTTCTTTCGTCCCCCCCCATCCTTCCTCCCCACTCCCAGAGGCATGGGGAGGAGAATCAAAGGAATGCAACTCCCACGGGTTGAGATAAGAACAGCCCAATAACTAAGGTATAACACAAATCACTACTGCTACCACCAATAATAATAATGATAAGAAAATAACAAGGGAAGAGGGTACAATACCACCCGCTGAAAACGAGCCCGACTGGGAAGTGTGAGTGTCCTTCTGGGTAACTCCCCATTACCTCCCTGGGCATGACGTGCTGTGGTATGGAATACCTCTTTGGCTAGCTTGGGTCAGGTGTCCTGTCCCTGCTTTCCCCTGGCCTCCCCTCCTCCCTGGCAGAGCATGAGACTCAGAAAGTCCTTGATCAGAATAAACATTACTTAGCGACAAGTAAAACCACTGGTATTATCAGCTATGTTCCCAGGGAAAGTCAAAACATAAAAACTGCATCAGCTACTAAGAAGGAGAAAAATTGACTGCTACTCCTAAACCCAGGACAGTATCCACCCCTTATTCCATACCATTCACATCATGCTCAGATCTCACATTTTCAATATATCATCACTCTTACATACATATATATACACATCCACATACACACACAGACAGGGAGAAAAAGATTATTTCTTAGTGCATGGACCAATCCCTATAATGCTGCTGAGCCCATTCTGTCCATGACGTCAGATTCCATCCCTCGTAACAGTCTTTTGGAGCAGGAGAAGCTGTGTGCAGTGTTGAATCGTTGCTTGCTGATACTGATTGTTCCTTTACTGCAGAACTTGTCTGGTTCTATCAAAGTTCATTCTTTGTTGGAATGATGGTTGGAGGGAAGTCAAGGCCAGTCACTGGTGACCCGAAGACATCTATCTGATGGCCTATAAAAGTATTACACAGCAGGCAACAGCATACAATTAAGTTCATTGGCTGTTTTCCCCTAAAATCTAATCCCCTTGAGGTATATATCGGACTTCCCCATCTTCCCGCATTACCCACCAAGTATATTCGGGTCCCTGAGCAAAAGCAATCCCATGAGTGGGTTTGCATTTACCTGAAGAAGGAATAACCCAGACTGCCTTCCCCAGCAAATTCTTCATGTGCACCTCAGGAACTTTGTCTCCCTCTACAATATGTAGTGTAGAAGATCCTCTGGTGTTGACCAACCAGATGGCCTTTGGTAAGTGTGTGTCCCAATACTTGAAAGTTCCCCCACCCATTGCTCTCAGTGTAGTTTTTAACAGCCCATTGTACCATTCGACTTTCCCAGAGGCTGGTGCATGGTAGGAGATGTGATAGAATTATAGAATCATAGAATAGTTAGGGTTGGAAGGGACATTAGGATCATTTAGTTCCAAACCCCCTGCCATAAGCAGGGACACCTCACACTAAACCATGTCACCCAAAGCTTCATCCAACCTGGCCTTGAACACTGCCAGGGATGGAGCACTCCCAACCTCCCTGGCCAACCCATTCCACCATCTCACCACCCTAACAGGAAAGAATCCCTTCCTTAGATCCAATCTAAACCTCTCCTGTTTAAGTTTGAACCCGTTCCCCCTTGTCCTGTCACTACAGTCCCTAATGGAGAGTCCCTCCCCAGCATCCAGATAGGCCCCCTTCAGATACTGGAAGGCTGCTAAGAGGTCTCCATGCAGTCTTCTCTTCCCCAGGCTGAACAGCCCCAACCCTCTCAGCCTGTCTTCGTATGGGAGATGCTCCAGTCCCCTGATCAATGCCATGCTCTTTCGCCCTAGTGTCTATAAGGTTATTCCAGATATGAGTCCCATTGTGTGATTCAATTCTCCCTAGGGTGCCATGTTGCCACAAAATCTGTTTCTCAAGGCCCAGGATAGTGTTCCGGGCAGTGGCGTGGGGCACAGCGTATGTTTCCAGCCATCCAGTGGTTGCTTCCACCATGGTAAACACATGGCGCTCTCCTTGGCGGGTTGCTAAGAGTGTGATATAGTCAATCTGCCAGGCCTCCCCATAGTTGTACTTCAGTCATCGTCCTCCATACCAAAGACACTTTAACCGTTTGGCTTGTTTAATTGGGTTTCACACTCATGAATAACCTGGGCAATAGTGTCCATTGTTAAGTCCACCCCTCGATCACGAGTCCATCAGTATGTTGCATCTCTACCCTGATGACCTGAGGTGTCATGGGCCCACCAGGCTAAAAATAATTCACCCTTATGTTGCCAATCTAAGTCCATCTGAGCCACTTCAATCTTAGCAGCTCTATCCACTTGCTGGTTGTTCTGGTGTTCCTCAGTGGCCCGACTCTTGGGTACATGGGCATCTACATGGCGTACCTTCACCACCAGGTTCTACACTTGGGCAGCGATATCTTGCCACAGTGCAGCAGCCCAGATGGGTTTACCTCTGTGTTGCCAGTTGCTCTCCTTCCACTGCTGCAACCACCCCCACAGGGCATTTGCCACCATCCATGAGTCAATGTAGAGATAAAGTACTGGCCACTTTTCTCGTTCAGCAATGTCCAGGGCCAGCTGGATGGCTTTCACCTCAGCAAACTGACTCGATTCACCCTCTCCTTCAGCAGTTTCTGCAACTTGTCACTGAAGACTCCATACAGCTGCCTTCCATCTGAAATGCTTTCCAACAACACGGCAGGACCCGTCAGTAATCACGGCATACTGCTTNAGACTCCATACAGCTGCCTTCCATCTGAAATGCTTTCCAACAACACGGCAGGACCCGTCAGTAATCACGGCATACTGCTTTTCACTTTCTGACAGTTCATTATATGGTGGGTCCTCTTCAGCACACATCACCTCCTCCTCTGGTGACATTCCAAAATTTCTGCCCTCTGGCCAGTCCATGATGACTTCTAGAACACCTGGATGACTGGGATTTCCTATGCGAGCTTGTTGTGTAATTAGTGTAGCCCATTTACTCCATGTAGTATCAGTTGCATGATGTGTAGAGCAGACCCTGCCTTTGAACATCCAGCCCAGCATGGGCAACCGGGGTGCCAGGAGGAGCTCTGCTTCAGTGCCAATCACTTCTGAAGCAGTTCAAAACCCTTCATAGGCTGCCAGTATCTCTTTCTCAGTTGAGGTATAGCTGGCCTCAGATCCTTTGTATCCCCGACTCCAAAAGCCAAGGGGTCG
>NDXB01002889.1:0-27208 GCA_002631895.1 Agapornis roseicollis
GCTCCTTCCTGCATTTCATTTATTGTTCTTTTTTCCTTCATGAAAATGTTGAAAACCTGCCACGTAGAAACTGGCACACCAGCAAATGGCCACCCACTGGTTGGTCTCCCCAAGCGGGGAGCTGGAACCTGGACTCCATGTTACTGTGTTTATTACAGTGTTTATTTATCACTATGGCTGTTGCTGTGTTTCTTACTTTCTTTATGTTTGTTAGGCTATTACTATGTCTTTTAGAAACAAATGTTAGGATATTTTAAGCTGAGAAAGTTGGGGTAGGCTGAGAAAGTTGGGAGTGTTCAGCCTGGAGAGGAGAGAGCTGTGAGGAGACCTCATAGCAGCCTTCCAGTATCTGAAGGGGGGATATAGAGATGGTGGGGATGGACTATTCACTAGGGACTGTAGTGACACAACAAGGGGTAATGGGTTAAAACTTAAACAGGGGAGGTTTAGATTGGATATAAGGAAGAAATTCTTTACTGTGAGGGTGGTGAAGCACTGGAACGGGTTGCCCAGGGTGGTTGTGAATGCTCCACTGCTCACGGTGTTCAGGGCAAGGTTGGACGAAGCCTTGGGTGACCTGGTTTAGTGTGAGGTGTTCCTGCCCATGTCAGGGGCGCTGGAACTAGATGATCTTAAGGTCCTTTCCAGCCCTAACTATTCTATGATTCTATGATATGCTTTAGGATATATTTAGGATACAGTTTAGGAAACACATTCTAGGATAGTAGTTATTTCATATTGTTTGAGTACACACTTCATAGTTTCATAGGCTTTAGGATAGTTAGGGTTGGAAAAGACTTCTAGCAATTTCATGTTGGTTGACAAGACTTGTCTTAGAGTGGATTTATAGCGCTATTAGTAACAAAGCAGAAAGGATTACAAAAGTCATATCTCTCTGCCTTGCCATCTGCATCCTGCAGAATGCAGAAAAAGAAAATACTCTGCAAAACAGAAGAGAAGGTGCTGAAAGAGTCTTTGGATTAGGCAAGAAATGACATAAAGCTATTTATGACTGCAGAAGAACTATTACTGCCCCTTGAAAATGATTCAGATATGCTCCAGATGAGTACTGGCCTGGTATTGGAATACAGCTGCATTATCTTAGAGACCTGTTAAGGTCCAGAAGTAAAGAGAAAATTGTTTCTAAGAGAACATGCAGGCAGGCAGGCAGGCAGCAGAAAGGAGCATGGAATTGAACCGCTGTGTTTTCATTGACAAGTGCTCATTCTGGGCAGGCAGATGTTGAAACAAAACCAAAAAAGCAACAATAGAAAAAATTTAAAAACTCTGTCATGGCTTAAACCCAGCCACGCACCTCATTCACTGAACCCCCCCTTTCTTGCTCTCCCCTGCTCTCAGAGGGATGGGGAGGAGAATCAGAAGAATGCAACTCCCACAGGTTGAGATAAGAACAGTTTAGTAACTAAGGTATAACACAAATCACTACTGCTACCACCACTAATAATAATGATAAAGGAAATAACAAGGGAAGAGAATACAGCACCTCACCAGCTACCAACAGATAACTCATGATACCCCACCCCTAGTGAGCACTTACCAAAAACGTCCTCCAACACCTCCAGAGCACTCGCCCTTCCGGGTAACTCTCAGTTACATCCTGGGCATGACGTGCCATGGTATGGAATACCTCTTTGGTCAGTTTGGGTCAGGTGTCCTGTCCCTGCTTCCTCCCAGCCTCTCCTCTTCCCTGGCAGAGCATGAGGCTCACAAAGTCCTTGGTCAGCATAAACATTACTTAGCAACAACTAAAAACATCGGTGTTATCAGTTTTGTTCCCAGGTTGAGTCAAAACACAGTGCTGCAGCAGCTACTAAGAAGGAGAAAAATTGACTGCTATTGCTGAACCCAGGACAAACCCCCACAAAACCAAACAACAAAAAAAACCCCTCCAACAACAACAACAAAAAAGTAAAACAAGAAACCCACAAAAAAGAAACTCCCTACATAAAACAAACAAAAACCCAACCCTAAATCCTATTTTGGAAAAATAAAAAAAAAAAAATAGGAAAAATAAATCCCTTAGATCCCTTTGCACTCAGGAGTGAGTAAGATCAGCTCTGAAGATCCTAGTGTGGTCTACCACAGATGTCCAGTATCTACTGTGATACTTTATAAGCAGAAGGCTATCTAAATGCCATTGGAAATTATAGCAGGCATCCCAGACATCTGAAAAAGTAAAACAACAAAATCATACAGGATGTTGAGAACAAAAGGTTGACTGAAAACTGAAGTTTCCATGCCTTACTCCAGTAAGGGGCAGCAAGACACAGGCAGCAAAGGACTTGAAACATGTTCCCTCGTCCCTGGGGATGTTTTCTACCTATTGGAACAAACTGGAGCTAGCTGGCACGAATGATCTGGAGCACCCAAGCTGACCATGATGCCCTCTAGGCCATCTTCAGGGGCTGGGTTGACTGAATTATGCTAAGAACCTATTGCCTTCTGTATGCACTCATATTTATGAATTGTGTAATTGTGATTTTCATTCTACAAATCAGTACGTACTTGGTAAATGTGACTCGCTGCTGTTTCTGCTGTCTTGAAATCTGTATTTGCTTTCCATGTGCTGGGAGAGGAGGGAAATCTGTGAAATTGATGCTCTCAGTATCCACACACATTATACATTTTTACTAAAGCTTACTTTATAAATTAAAAAGCTGTATGGAAGTGGGGCAGGTTAATTGTGTTGCCTGATTTCTGATGTTTGCACATCCGTCTAGCTTAACAGATCCACTCAACTGTTAGGAAGGAAATAATATCACAGGATTAATAGCATCTCTAGACCAATAACATATTGAAATGAAATCTAACAAATTGTAAATAAGGGACTTGATAAACAGAAACAGCATAATTAGTACAAGATCAGAGCTGAAACCTGTCTAGACATCAAGTTTAAGCAGGACACATGAAAAGGATGGCTTGCCATTCATAAAATTACATTGGCCCCAATTAATCTTTGTCTAGACTATTATTAACACTAATTCGATCTTGTACCATGATGTTTGTTAGAAGCTTGAATTTCCTCTATATGTTGAAGTGTTCCTCCATTGCAATCTGCATTATGCTATATTGGAGCTAGTGTATGTACTGGAAAATGCAGCAATATGCATCTCAACAGAACATAATTCATCCTACTTCTGGGGTAATTGAGACAGTAGTCTCTGCTTGCTACAGCTATAATGCTACTTGGCCTATAGGCTGTTTGACTATCCCTATGATACCTCATTGGCTATAACGCAGGTATACCCAGAGAGTATAGTACAGAATGAGCATCAGAGTTAGAGGGAGAAGGAACTGAAGAGAAAACATCTCACTGAGATTAGTAGCCTGAATCTATTCCTTGCATCAAGAATTGTATAAGCAACAAGGGAAAAGAAGTGTCAGAGGGAGTTGTCATCACTCTGCAATTGTGAAATAGAGGCAAGAAGAACCACTTCCCAAGACATTTGGGAGCTATTCTTCTACCCCCTGTGAACTGGTTTTGTACAATTTCAGATTAGCATTCTTGTTCTCTTCCACTCTTGCTTTTTGCTCATTACTGTTCACGTATCACCTCAGACCTCAGCAGCATCTTCCCCAGACTGAGTAATACTGAAGGGACATTACAGCTACATTCACTACTGAAATCTGTGCCCTTCATACTTGCGTATGTTTTGTCAATTATAAAAAATCAAAAGTTGTCCTGAATGCCAAAAGAAGTACCACATTTTAGACTAAATTACAAAGACTTACCGGAGGGGCAAATGCAATGAAATAAATGATCCAGCCCTCTTTTCTATTATTGGGCAAATCTCAGGAAGAGCCTGAGTCTGTGAAGCAGCTAGTTCAAAAAGGAACATCTTAACTTTTATTTAATTTAATATCCTAGGTTAAATGTAGTCAAAATGAAGATGAAATAGCTCAGTTTTCGCAAGGGTGTACAGCTAGATCATGACCAACTAACTCCATAGGTTTGCAAACAGATGGATTTAGAAAGCACCTTTGAAAGAGTTAGCCAAATCACAAGATTTCCACTTGGAATAAATGCATCCTTTAGTATCAGAGTGCTGCAGAAAACTAGGAGGTGAATATTCTGTAAGAATACTCCACATGCAGAATGAATTTCAAATAGCACTTTACTAAAATACTTGGATTCATAAGTGACACTGGCCTAACAAAATATGATGAGAACTTTTGAAAGGCAAATTCCCTGGCAGTGATTCACTCTGGGTATCATTTTCATCTGGTAAAGTCAGCATTCTCTAACCTGGGGAAACTTTCAACCATATCTCCTTAAGAAAAAAGAGATTTTTATCTGTTTACAGCAACCCATAGGACAAAGGAGAAGGGCTCTGAGATATACAGTCACAATAATACGTCATGATATACAATAACATATCACACTTGTTATGTCATGCTAAAGCAAAATTATGCCTTACTGGTTAATCAGCTCCTGAATCCAGGCCTAGGAGCTGTGCGGCATACACACATATGCATTACCCATAAGATACCAACAGGCTGAGCATGCTGTAACCTCTCTGTTACTGGGCTCATAAATGCCCTTTTTCTGAACTTTCAGACTTTATTCATCTTCCTGATAATTTAATTAAAAATTTGAATTACTGAACAGAAGTCATCTAACTGAAAGTAGGTGTCTGCATTTGAGTCATTTTGGGTTCTCTTTAGAAACAATGCAGTAAATATTCCTAAAATTCACTTAATTTAACCCTGAAGTTGAATCTAATCCAGGTCAAATTGAAATTAAAATCCTCACTTTTCTTCATTAATTACAGTGAGAATGTAGGTACCTGAAATGCAGAAATCTAAAGACAACTGTTTAAGCCCACCCAGCACACTCATTTTATTTTAAATGATTTTAAAATTGTCTTAAGGTTCTATAAAATACCACTTTAGTTCTGGAAATATGTCTGCTTTGTACTCCTTTAAATAAGATCAAGTTTGAGCCCTAAGCATATGTTTTGAATAAAGAAATTGAAGCTTTGTTATACATGTATTTTGCATAAATATTTAACAGGATAAAATGCACAGAAATTAGATCTCAAAGATCTCAACATGAGACAGCCCTGGACACTTTTCAATTAGTTAAAAGTTATTTGCAAATATACATTAAAAAAGCACTGCAGCTTGAAATTTGAAAGTTGAATTTGAAAGTTGAGTATTTAAAACACAGATAGTTTCTGGCAGTGTATTTCAATAGTTTAAATATTGTCCAGAACATTTACTTCAATCCCTCTAAATGGTTAGATCTTCGTATTGAAAACATTTACTTTTTTTGTGCTATAGCTTCTTTGGTAAGGACTTTTCTTGCAGAGCATAGAAACTTAGAACTATGACTGAGGATGTGAAGTGACATTGGGAGGGTCCAGTTTCCAGGACTGGCAGCAGTTCAAAGTGTGCTAATTCACTGTTATAGTAGTATTCAACCTGACATCAGTCCATCAGGAAATTTTCCCTGTTTTTTAATCGATAGTAAAGAAAACCCAGCGCTTTGTAACTCCTTTAATAGTATTCTGTAGAAATGTGATCATTCAGGTAGCTTGCTGCCAGACGTAACTCTGATAATGTACACCTTAAACTACAGCTGTCATATTCATATGATGACAGTGTTTGAAAGGCAAATTTCTTGGCAGCAAGTAGTATTCATGAAAGATTGTCTTCCTCTGCACAATTTGTGGTCCAACCTCACCTTAGGTAATTAAGTTTTCTGCATCCTTTTGTAACTTATGACATCATTTTACCAGAAATTACAATGACAAAATAAATGGAAATCTAATAGTGACAGCTAGAGTTACAGGATATATGAAATGGTTTACAGGAAAGTAGTAGAAGAACAAATTATCTATCTTTTGACAAGCTTTGAGATAATTGGCTAAAACACAGAATATGTGTCTTAGAACAGGGAAAAAAGAGGATTAGTTATTAGAAATAAATATAATTTGTAAACCTGAAAGAAGAGGTCCTAAATATGACACATTTTATGTGAAATGATCTATCAATATGTATGTAGGGTGTGATGACCACTACTTGTGTTATTGAAAGGATTACATTGTAAACCTGGAGAAGGGGAAAACTGCTAAATAGTACAGATGAATGAATAGCTATAAGCAGAAAAGATAGAGATGCCTAATGCAAGAATTTATGATATTTGAGCTAAAGAGAATAATATGTCATTTAGTCTATCCACAGTTCCTGGCCATCCAGAGAGGACAGGTGGTAGTGATGGTGAAGTTGGCACCTGCAACAGGTAGTTTGTGTAACTTGGGCAGCGTGAATACTTCAGTAGTAACTGATCTGTTTGTTTCAGTAAAAGGTGGCTCAATCATGACATGAGACTATGTACTGATGGATCTGAAAAACTGGCAAAGAATGGACACCTTTAGGAAAAGAATTTCTGCAGAAAAGTATTAGGAGAATTAAGGGATCCTACAATTAGTTTATTTTTGTCTCCTTATATCTGTTTTTTACCCAGGATAAAGCAATATTTACAGAATGGTCTGCAGAAGTATTTAGGATCTCAGTTTCCATAGAAATAAATTAACTTTAAGCTTCTAAATACATTTACAGGTTCAGTCTTTGGTCTTCATCTTTTTCCATTGCCTAACCTTGTGAAGAGCCCTGGAGCCTACTTATCAGAAAATTTTAGGAAAAAATAGGACTAAATAGGATGTTAGGTGGTCAAGTAGTTCACCAGCCCCAGGGTGGGATTAACTCAACCTAGACCAAATACCTGTTTGTCTAATCCAACAAAGGAGATTGCCAGGGGAGGCCAGGCAATCTCTCCTAGTCAATCATAAATAGAGACAGCACAGATCAAAACCTCTTACTCTGCCTTTGAGCAACCATGCACATGGTGCACTCAAGGAAGGACAAGCTAAATCCCAGAAGATCTTTAGTGATACAGTCTAAAGGCTGAGATGTTAGTTAAACTCTTTGATGAGGTGGAAACAGAACCACCTGATATGGCACTGGAGAAACTACCAGCAATTCAAAAAACTGCCTGTGCTAAAACATGTATTTATACCATAAACTGTTAAAGGACATTTCTTTACAAAAGAAACAAAGCCAGGACAAAATGCATGTTCTTTTTATTCACTTTTAAAATAGTTAATTTATCTAATAATAAGAGAGTTAATGAAACGTGCTGCTTTGCTAGTGTCTCCTTCAGTAATATTCTGGCTTTACACGTGTGCATGAAGGATCAATGTCACCCTTTAGTTGGATTTTGCAGAAATCAGAGTACATCTGTGTTGTCACTAGCTAAACTGTGTGCTGTCTTTTGTTTGCTGCTGTTTGTAGTTATTGGTGCATTTTCCCATTTGGTACATTTCATACTCACTCTCACTGCTTTCCAAACAGGACTAACAAAAAGGATGATTAGTAACCTAGCTTTCTGTTCAGAAATGTGTTTCTTGGGTGGTTTTAGGCAGGTCTTTTGCATTAATGAAGGGCTTTTGCACAGAAAAAAAAAAAATAAAGAAATATTAAAATACAGGTTCTGAAGGTACAAAAGAAATATAACACTTAAGAATTAAAGTCTGTTTTATACTTATAAGCAGTAGGTATACAGGACCCACTATACACACAAAGTTAGACTCATTAGCAAAAGAGTTTTGTAATTTTTTTCCTTCAAGTTCTAAATACGTTTATCCTCATCAGTGTTTCTCACTGAGAAAACAACACCAGAGATAGGAAAGTAAACAAAGGTTTCCTAATCTTGCTAGGCTTCAGTGCAAATATGTGGTTCAAGCTGTATTCCAGAAGTGCTGTTTAAAGCTCTTAGATGTGCATTTTAGCAATCCTCTCTAAACTCTTGCATTACATGCCAAATAAAAAATGACATCCTGCTTTTTGGCTAGAGGAGGTTGTAGGTTAACCTGGAGTCCTTTTAGGGCTGTACTGCCTAACTTCCCTGTAAAGCACCCAAAATGTGCCCAATATTTGGATAAAAGACATAAGTTTGGGTTTGGTTGGTTTGGGTTTTTTTGCCTGGTTACAAACCAGCCCCAGCACACACTTGCTCATGTCATAAGACTGATCATTTTGGTACTCTCACAAAAGACGATTGCAGCTCATTTTGTCTCCATGGTTAAGGAAAAGAGTGTGTCCAGGAAAGGAGTGATAGCCTAAATAGAATATTTTCTTCGCTGAACCTCAGCTTGATAGTAAGGTCCTCCTTGTGCTTTGAGTTTGAGCAAAAAGACATACTGTTCCTAAAAGAATCTCGTAAGCTAGAGTCAGCATGATCAGTAGACCACAAGGCTCAGGAAGAATTGATTAAACTCCTCCTATTCCCTTTCAGCCAAAAGCACACATATAGAAATATCCCCCACTCTGCCAATTTGATCTATTTTTATTTCAATCAACAAATTCTGCCCTAGCAAGCAGTTGAACAGAGTGACTCATGATATCTGAGATTCATCAGACCACCCTCAGTTGTCTCAGGGATGTGTCTGCTAGATGTTGATAATACTTGTGTAGCATGTCATGCTGGTAGTATATGATCTCTCAGTAAATGTTGATATAAATCTAGTTTACTGTCAAAAATAAATTAAGTAAAAGTGCTGGAAACCCACCTATTTAACATTTCATATCTTGACTCCATTTCCCCTCTCCTCCAGACTTTTTTGGTTAGAGACCTTGAAAGTGATTCAAGTGCATAGGTGTTTACCTATGGTTCTACCTTCTTGGTATGGTTTTACCCATGGTTCTACCTATTGTTCTACCTTCTATGGTTCTAACTTCGACATAGTTCTATCTTAGGTGCCACATGGTATCTGAGACATCACACTGGGCTAGTAAATATGTCATAGGGCAGCTGCAGCCTTACAAAGCAGAGGCAAGATAAAAAACACAATGACATCTAAAAAGATGCTGCTGGGCATGTTTAGGCATCACAATTCCACTCTCCATATTATCTCATATCCTCCTTTCCTGTGTCAAATATGTCACCTATTAGCAGCCCCCCCTAAACACACAAATGCTGTTCTCAGGTGGTGAGCATTCATTAGCAAATCTCAGGCCAGGGACTGATCTATTACTATCACATTCAGGAGTCAGCAACATCAGCTACTATCATCTGATCCCTCCTGCCCCAGTTTATCAAAAAAACCTTAACACTTGTTGCTTTCACAGTCTTACTCTTCTTTGTGTCCTTTGCTCTTATATCATTACAGGCTTCAGCTATTCTGCTCGCCTCTAGCAGGGAGAGCTAAGAGCCGCAAGAACTACCAGCTGAAAGAAGCAGAAAAGTGAGCAGCACAGGCATTTCCATACTCAGTCCAGCTTGAGCCTGATCCTTGGGGTCCGACACCTGAACTGTCATTTCAGGAGGACACAAAGGAGCTCTTCTTACATGGGAAGCAGTCCAAATGTGGAGTTCACTCTGCAGTTTTATGATAAGTTTGCTTGGGCCTGATGAAGATCAGAGAAATAGTAAAGAAGTAGTGTAGGTAATTTCAGCAGCATCTAGGATTTAGTAATGCCAGGAATGACTAAAGATGCCTGACACTTTATCAGAAACAGCTGGAAAGAGTTGAAATAACTCATTTAGATTTAACTGAATCATGATCTTATGATAAATCACACAGATGTGTGCTCAGCAGAGATGACCAGGGCTTCTGAAGACTGCCAAGCAAGGACTGTAAAACATAGATTTGAGCTTTATCTGAAGAAAGCAATCTCTTCAGAACTACAACAACACAAGCATGAGGGAAGGAAAGGTTATTTAGTAAGCTGCTGCTTTCAGGGAAGAAGAGTCTCAGGTCTGCGTGAGCAGGATGAATGGGAGGAGGTGGAGGGTTGCACAGCAGGGCAGGTGGATGGGTAAGGCAGAAGTCAGGGTTGGGCACTCTAGATGTTAGTATCTCATGGCTCTTTAGTCTTATCTATGAAATATAAATTCTTTAAACTGGGTGGACACACAAACACACCCTCAGAGGATAGCTCTTTTCCTGGAAAAGAAGCTGCAATGGAGGCAATATGAGATTACAAATTCAATCATCAATGACTATTTGTGTATGCAGATTGTGCTTTTTATATTTGGTTGGTTCTTTTTTGTGGGTATATGTTGTATTAAGTTAAATATGTCTATTTTAGAATGAGTCTTGCCAACAGAGGGCTTAAAAATAGCAGTTACATTTAAAAGTAACTCACTGGGATTATTTTATGTCTTTTTTTTTTTTGTCAGTTTTGGGTTTGGTTGGGTTTTTTTTAATGCAAGGATAACTACAGCTATTACGGTTGGTCACTAAAGCTGAGGGCTTGCATTTCTTTCAGATTTCCAGGCCAAGCAAAAATAACAGCTTAATTTTCATATGCAATTCGACAGAGTGAGCATTAGTGATATTGGTATGGTTTACTGCTCTAAACCAATTTGGGAAAATGGTTTGGCTGTTCTTTAATAGCTGGGATTGTACAGTAACTAAAAATTGTGGTCTATTTATAGGTATAAGAACAAGTGGAAGGACTGATAACCTAAGCAGTGACTTCACAGTAGAGTGAAGCTCTGTTCTTTCTCATATGCATACACATTATGGCTTGCAGCCAGTCCTAAATATGTTGGCATTTTCATATACATGCACTCAAATATCTAGTGACAATGACAACAGTGAACTGAGATAGCCTTTCAGAGTTTTTAATTCCATTTGGAGAGGAGACAGCCTTCAGATAGCCATCTGATCGTGATCATATAGGCATTAAAAAGGCATTGTAATCCTTTCTATCATCTGTAAAATATTATTCTCAGGAAATATAGCTTCAGTACTTGAGAAGCTTGTTATTTTAGACAAATATATTAATATTTTTGATTTGCCAAGTCTCACGTCAGTAAAGTGTTTCTGAATAAGTTAGTTTGTAACTTATTTGCATGCTATTTCTATTTTAAAATTCAGAAGTATTAGCTCTGGAGCAATCCAGTTTACATGCATTTCATTTAACATGAGTTAAATTTTGTCTGCAGTAGACCAGCATCACAAAGGAAGATAGAGATCCAACTCACCATATGCTATCTAGTGGAACTGCTCTATAGAGAGCTTCCTTCCTTTACCCTGGACATGCTGAGAAGGCAGGGAACTGGCAGATGCTTTGTTTCTGATGTGTGGCACCATTGCCTATGCATGGTATGCACCATCAAGAACTGTATCAGTTTGGTTTATCCCATTCGTGGCACTACAAAGGAACTGGAAGGATATAGAAATTCTCAGTATATATCTAAAGAATGCAGCAGGGACTGATGAAGAGCTGACACAGTAAGGTGGTGTCCTTATGGTCACTGTCCTGTCTGTCATTATGTAGAGTTAATTCTCTCAGCTGGATAGTGAGCTTTAATCTGCCTTGCCACAGTAAAACATTGAGGTGCTTGTGGAGCTGAGCTAACATTTCCACAGGACTTGGTACTATACACCAGCATGCTCTGGCCAAGATTCATTTCACCAAAATTGACATTTACTTGAGATGATTAAATTAAGAATGCAATCATCCTAAACTTTCTGCTTAATGAAAAAAACATTGATCCCTCTAGAGGGCAATTTATTCTACCTGATTTCAAAACTTATCTTAGGATGTGACTAATTGCTTATCAAAAGAATCTGTCTTTCTCTATTAGCCATGCAGGAACATGTGTACTTAGCTTACATGGGAAATTCAAGCTTTTAGAATGCTGAAGTTTGATTAAAAGGATTTTAAATTCTTTTCAAACAAGTTTCTGCAGGTAAGTTAAGACAGGTGCCTGTCTTCACTTGCCTTGAGGCGGAGAGCAACAATTGCATACGGAAAGAAATTCACATTTTAACTGCATTGATTTGGTCTTCAGAGATGCCTACCTCTCAAAATTTCTTATGAAGAGACCAAATAAAGTTAATTCACTTAGTTTAGATGCCTATTGTGAGAAATACAGGGACGTTAAGTCCCTTACGTTAGGAAATATCAATACAAACTGCATTGATGAATCAAGGACCTCTGTCCTTTTCAGTGGTGTGTGCCATATCCTCCCTCAGACACCACCTGTCTTCTCAAACATACCAGTACCACTGTGCTTTTTCAGCAGTGCTATGAGCTAGAGATCCTGCTGCTAAGAGGGAAAAGAGTAGTTGGGCTGATATAAAATATGTGGCTTTTTTATTCTGTGATAAGTTTCACACTAAAAAGTGTGTGCTGCAGAGCTCCTTTTGCCCATGGCTGTGGGGACCTTCCAGCTGCCTGCAGGACCATGATGCTATCTATCACGGGGTACAAGATAAGGTTTAGAGGTAAAGGATAAGGTGTTTCTTTAACCTTAGGTCAATATTCTTGTAGAAAGTTACAACACTCCTTGGCTAAATGGTGAAGGAGGAAGAGGACAGAAGTGTGCCAGGTAGAGGGAGATGGTTCTTCCCCTCTACTCCCTTCTTGTGAGATCCCACTGCGTTCAGATCTGGGGCTCCCAACATAAGAAGGACATGGACCTGTTAGAGTGAGTTCAGAGGAGGGCCATGAAGACAGTCAGAGGGCTGGAGCACCTCTCCTATGAAGACAAGCTGAGAGAGTTGGGTTTGTTCAGTGTGGAGAAGGGAAGGCTCCATGGGTACATTAGAGCAGCCTTCTGGTGCCTAAAGAGGACTATAAGAAAGCTGGAGAGGAACTTTATATAGGAGGAAGTAGCGATAGGACAAGGAGGGATGACTTTAAACTGGAAGCGGGTAGATTTAGATTAGATATTAGGAAGAAATCTTCCCTGTGAGGCATTGAAACATGTTGCCCAAAGAAGTTGCGGCAGTGTTCAAGGCCACATTGGATGTGGATTGGAGCAACTTGGTCTATTGGAAGGTGTCCCTGCCCTGGATGACAGAGAATCTCACAAGATCATGAACTGATCCAAGCTTGCTCTACAAATTATTCCCTGACTGCCTAGGGCCCTTGTTGCATCAAAGCCATGAAAGGACTGTCCTTCTTGCTTTTAGCTGAAAAGAAGCAGAAAAGTGACTAAAGTAGAAAGTAGTGAGGGCTGAGAGGAAAGCAAGTATTGCCTAAAATGATAGAATAAAATCATAGTGTGCAAAGAACGAAGACTTCCATCCTGTCTGATAAGGAAGGAAACGGAGCAAAAATGTTGTTGTGGTCAGAAGGGTCTCTAGCAAATGGAGCTTGGAATTAATTCAGGATTTCTGAGCTGCTTCTATTGCCAGCTTTAAACACTTCTGGCAAAACATGCCTGTCCTCCTTCTGCTTGATTTATGCAGAAGTTGACAAATGTGCCACTATTAACTCCAAAGGACCCAAAGAGCTAACCTCTGATGATGAACCTTATAAGTCACTATAATGGTACATAATGGATTTCTTGAAGGAGGTCAATTTCCTTTTTTTAAAAAAGCCTGAGATCTTCCATTAGCATTCCCTCCCTCCTCCCTTTACTCCCTCTTCTGCTAGATTACTAAATGAATAAATCTGCAAAGTCAAACATTCACAAGTAAGTAAATGCCAAGATAAAGGTTACTTAGTGGGAGAGGAGAAGAAACCTCAGCTGATCTTGCCACCTGCCCATGTACTCAAAGGCAGATAGTTTACGTGTTCCCCTAAGCAGTGAGAAACAGCTGTGGCCAGCCCCTATGTTGTCCATATGGAAGGATGCCCTTACTCCCACAGAGCATCCTTGTGCACAGGCCAGTCACAGATTCATCCAAGATAACAAGGCAAAATAAAATGTTTACAGCCCAAGTAATCTCTTTGTTTCAGCTTTTTCTTCTTTCCTTCCATTTTCCTCAGAATTATCCTTGGATGAATCCAGTAACTCCAAAGTATACTGCTGTGCTCTTTGACAGACATTTTTCAACACTTGAAAATACTGGTCAAACTCTCCAAAGTCACTTTCTGAAAGTGATGGCAAACAAAGCCTCTTCTTTTTTGCTTTCTTTATGTCTGGTTTTCTAGTACATCAGGTTAGGTATGTTATGGCATCAGGTTATACATTTCTGAAAAGGGCAAAGTTAAAATGCAGCATAAGATGGATGAGATCCATATCTGTGTGTTGGGGGAGCCTTTTTGTAGCTTTGTGAATATACAAACTGGCTTTACAAATGTATGATACAAGTATGTCAAGCAGGACTACAGGCTCAAATAAACTTTCTGATCTCTGATCTCAAATAGAATGTTTACTGTGGCATTATGTGTTGCTAATTCATGACTAAATATCTAACAAATTCATAAATTGAGAGGCCTTATTTCCTGATAGAAGGATGTTATTCCTATCCAAAGTTTCCAAGTCACTGAAGCAAGTTTGATACAATAGTTTGGTATAACTGGCCTGTGAGCAGCCTGATACTTTCAGTCTAGACTTACAAGCATTTAAGTCAAATGCCTTCTGGGAAAGATTCAGCATGTACAGTCTTCAGTGAAGAGATAGTGGGAAGTTCTGAGCCTCTCAGAAGTGGGAATTAGCAATTTGAGGGACTGGATCTTTATCTTTCAATAAAACTGTGAGTTATTTTCACTGGCTACTTTTGTGGACTTCCTTATTTTAATCCCAAAGTGAAACTGTCTGTACCCAGAAGTTTATTCCCAGCTCTCACCAACCAAATGATTAAATTACCTGGGGATCTGGAAACAGTTGATTGGTACTCAGAAATTAAGTGGATTTGTAGTATAGCAAATGTTCCTCTTCACTGGGGATGTTCATAGTAGCAAAAGTAAATGCATTAACACATTAAAGGTTTGACTTGTCCTGTTCAAATGTAGATTTCATCAGTACAAATGACAACATACAGACCAACTGTGAAAGTTTCTTTGATGGTCAGAGGAGGAAATTAAACCAATTTATGAAGCTGAGGATGAAATTAATTTGGGTAAATGAATGTTATTTAAATGGTTAGATCTCCATTGACTGTGTCAGGAACTTAAATGTGTCAGTTGTAGACACTGATAATCACTTAGATGGATCCCAAGCATGCTGTCTTTAAAACATGGTCCTACATAAGTGGTATCCTGGGGCCTTCTCTTTCTCAGAAGACACTGCTGAATCAAGGCTTTATGGCTATGAAAAAGTAGACATTATTGATGAAGGGAATTACAGAAGCTTTCCACTATGTTTGGGTGTATCTAAAGACAGAAGGGAGGTTGCATCTTGCCCATTTTTACCTGTCTAGAAAATAGCACCTAGGCAATATGGAATACCTTGCCTCAGTGGAAAGAGACACTCACAGGGGGTAATTTAGCCTTCCTCCTTTAACACTTCTTCTAAGATAAGATGAATACAACCTGCCTAGACTGCATATACAGCTCCTAGATGATCAACATCATATGAGATATGTCCCACCTACAAATCCCGTTGTATCACCTATTTGCACATTGTGGCCTTTCAAAGTCACCACCTGTGCAACTCCTGTAGATCTTTCAAAAGCACTGCAGTCCCCACTGCAATCTTTACAGCTTTTATTACTACTGTATGGTCTCTTTAGTACCTGCTCAAGAGTTCTTGCTTTGTTCAGTTGCTCTTTGCTTGCAACTACAGTTTCATATTAACAATCTTACGACAGTATATACGATCTGCCTGAATTTTCTTGAAAACCTAACAAAGCATCTTTTTGCTATATATTTTGTTACATCTATTTGGCTTGTAATAATAATATCCACTGCTGTTTAATTTTAACATGATTCTGGGGAAAAAAAAGAGTATGTGCACTACAACAAATGCTGAGGTATATCATGCAATAGAAGTGCAAGTAAGAGAAAATTAAATGAGTGGTGGGAGGGGACCTTTCCTGGTAAACTGGTGTATGAGAACAGAAGACCCTTAAGCAGGAATGAAAGATTGTGCTCCCAAGATTTGGAGCTGGGCAAATGTAAAATGCAATGTTCTGAAACTTGATGCTCTTATTTTGATCTTTATAATTGTTTTCTTTAGACTGGAGGGGTAGACAATTATGTTGCCTAACCTTAAAGAAGCCTTACATACTTTAAAACTCTTCAGAAGGTCATAATATGATATGATTAGCAAACATTTTTTTCAACTGTCTTGCTGCATGTACCACACACACAGAGTCTGCTCTCAGGCCCACAGAGCAATTCTAGAAAACGAAATCCAACACAATCTTTCAAAAGAAATTCAAATGATAAAATAAGGTTACTCTCTGGCAAAACATTATAAAATGCATTTTCTATGATCAAAGAAAGACAAAAAATAATGTCAGCTCTAATGATCAAAACTCCTTCTACTGATTTGCATACCAGGAATCAGAGAATCATAGAATGGTTTGGATTGGAAGAGACCTTAAAGATCACCTATTTCCAACCCCTTTGCCATGGGCATGGACAGTTTCCATTAGAGCAGGTTGCTCAAATCCCCATCCAGTCTGGCCTTGAACACTTCCAGGAATGGGACAGCCACAACTTCTCTGAGCAACGTGTTCCAGTGTATCACCATCCTCACAGTAAATAATTTCTTCCTAGAATACTTTATCATGCAAATGTAGGTAAGCTGATTTATCATGTAGAATAATTTGTAAATCCAAACATTACTTTTCAGACATTAAAATTCATAATCTAATCCCTACTAGTTACATGAATTATAGTCTATTTGGTTTAATAATATTTCTTCTCAGGGGCCAAGGGAAGCTCTAAGAAAATCTGTCCAGGATTGCTTTATTTAGATGACATATATTTATGTATTCTGAGCACAACTGCTGTTTCTCTCTTACTGATTATTTCCACACACACCCCAATTAGGGTTCCTTTTATTCTAGGTATAATTAGAAACAATTCAAGGCCTTCTTATTGTTTATAAGTACATTAACAAACTCTTCATACTCACCTGTTTTTGCTTGTCTTGGCACATTCCCACAATGACTAGATTGTAATTTATGTTCATGCCTATCACCTTTTTTCCCCCCACCCATTTTTATATGTCTATTTCTCTTTTGAACTGCGTTCCTTTTTATACCTAAGGCTGGCTTATTTTATTTTATTTTATTTTATTTTATTTTATTTTATTTTTTTTTATTTTATTATTTATTTTAATTCGGGTTGTAAACATTTTTTCCAAGCACTATTTCTTCCCATTCCTGCACCTCATTCATTCAGTTCATGCTCATTCTTAGATATGTGAATAGGATTAATCATTGTGGCTTTACTGTTTTCACAGCAGTAAATAACCAAGCAATGCTCACTTTCACTGGGTGACTGTTAGATCAGTGCCTCCTTATCTGTTGTGAAGAGCTCTCACACAGCATTTGACCTTCTCAGGTCTAGGACTTTGGAATTAGGAGTCTCTTGTCTCCACAGTTTACAAATTCCAAGTCTGGTTTAATAGCAGCATAAGGACCTTGAGCTTAAAGTCCCTTGCAATGCCATGACAGATAGATGCTACAATACTCAACAAATTAAACAAGCAAAAAAGTCACAACAAAAATTAGGCTTGTTTTCCTGTCTGACTTGCATGCACATGATGGGACCATAGACATCTGTGCATTTGTGAAAGCTATGGTTTGGGGTACATATAAATATACTCCAAATAAAGACTTGGAGTAACTTGGTTCTCAGTACTCTTTGACTCAGAAAAGGTAATTCTACTTTTTACATGATCTGCTACCTCTGCTCCCACATTTTAATCGCTGGATCTTTCACTGAACTGATCTTAGATACTGTCTGTAACATTCAAACAAAAATACCCCCAACTTGCTGTGTTCTAGTATTGCTAACATGATTCACTTTTATTAAGAACTCAGCTACTTCAGTTCTTCTTTTTCATCAACCAGATTCCTCAGCAGATAGGAAAAAGGATTTTAATTTTAATTTTAATATATGTTTATGTTTGCAACAGTTTTTCCAGTATCAGAAACTCTTATTATATCTTCTAAAAAAAAAACCCCAGAGTTGCATTCTGACTCTTGGATAGATTCTGCGGTCTCTGTTATCGGAACCACATTATGACAACCACTCACCCCTCCACTTCCCCAGCAGAGGGGGGATTTTCTGTGTAAGCACAGCACTTTGAAGCATCTTAACTAGTTTGTTTCAATGAATTAGCTTGCTTAGGGCAAGAATAGTTAGGCTATATTTAAATTCTTCATCTGAATGCCAACTAGTACCATGGATATGTTTTCACATTATACCCCCACTGAACTCTACAGAAGAGTAAAGATGCTATCTGGGAAAGAAAAAAGTAAGCCAGCTGCCCAAATGCTCTCAGCTAAATAGAGAACCTGATGAGTGGTTTTTGTCATATGCTATTTTGAGAATTACAATTTAGAGTAAATGAGAAGATAAATAGAAGAGATATGACAGTGCCGGCAGGAATGCCAGTCCTGACAAGAGGTGTCCGAGAGTCTGTCATTATTGCTCTATGAAATTCTCTATGAAATTCTGTAACAGTAAGATATGATTTGTCATTTTCAAGAGAAATTGCAACCATCTGGGAAACAAAAGCATTCAGAAGTTTGCTGGTATACTAATATTACTTTTGCTTTAGAAATTGAAATGTTAAGAACCTTCAGTCAAAGCTTATGAAAAGCTTAATCTGGGAGGATACGTATTTCAAGAATGGCCAGTTGAATATTACTTATGCAGATTTTACTTGCAGCATGTTTGTACTTTTAGATTGTCCACAGTAACTGTAAACAAGGGGAACAATGTTGGCATTGACAGTTTTTCCACACAAGGAAGGCAATGTAGTGTCAGGACAGAAGGCAGTCTTTGCTGCACACTGGTCAAGTATGAGTTACAGTACCAGAAGCCCTAACTCCAGTTTGGAGGTTCCATTATTTCTCTGAGGAGACTGGATCCAGTTACCATCCCTTTGAACTTTCCATATTAATTTTCTTTCCCATGAAAAAGTAAGGATTTCACCTCTTCCCTAACCTGGCTGAAGCATTCATGACAAACTGGTGAACTGTGTTTTGAAAGTGCAAAGTACTGCTGGTTTTCATCATCTCATCTCTAGCAGATGAAAATGCCATCTGCCTTGGTGATTTCATGGGGTGCCTGTGACCCACAGAGCCACAGTAAGATGTCTTTAGCTGTTCCATGTGCCATAGCACACTTTAATTAAAGTTTGATGATAAGCATATGCTACACTCTCTGAAATGTTCTGAAGGTTGTCAATGTCTGAGATACAAAATTCCCTAGGACAGGAATGTTTACAGAGATAGGAGAATGCAGAGGTTGTTCCTACCTTTGTGCTGTATAGCTTTGGAATTTACACAGGCTTTCACAAAAGTAACTTGTTAGTTAGACATGGATGATGACACACACTGCATTTCTGAAGTAGAAATCAGGGGGAAAATGAACAGAAAAAAGTGTAAGGAGTATGTAGGAGTTGCAAGTGGACATGTGTCATTCCTGAATCCTATGTCTTAGTATGTCTTTGAAGGCATTTCATTATCACAGAGAAATCTTACATGTGCTTTTTGTTTTCCACCAGTTCTTTACAGATTTTGGAAAGCTTAAAAAAGGAGGAGCAGTTTTCTAAAGAAATAGCTGCCACATGATGTGAGAAACCACATGGATTCCCTAAAATATAAATAAACTGATTAACACATTTGAAATAATCTCTGTGCTGTAGCCAGAGGAAAAAAATCAAACTATTAACTTTGAAAGCTTCCAGTTAAAGATATTGCTGAGATAGAATAAACCAGAGTACTCTGAAGATGTTAAAGCACTCAATTTTTAACCCTCAGCAATGTGGCTATCTCAAACAGTGCCTTTGATATATCTTAAGTTTTGAGAAAAGTTCTTTTATAGGGTAAGTTCACACGCAAAACTGAAGGTGTACTGAATAATCACACCTAATTTTGCAAGCATCAAGAAAGCCTGATAATGAAAAAATAACATCCTTAATGAAAGGAAGACCACATGTTCTACAACATGTAGTCTGTGCCTCAGATACTCAACTGTGTTTAAAAATATCTAGGACATAACCATGCAGAAAATAAAATTTGATAAGACACATCCTGATTTTTCAATCCTCCCTATCTATCCCCTGCTTTCTGCTTCCCTCCTGTAAAATTCAGGTTTAACCATAGCAGGTCTATCTCAGATTTTCAATTCCAGAATTTAATTGGAGAAGAATTTCTCATGGTCATTCTTTAAAGTAAAGCATGACACAACCCATCCAGTTTCTGGTCATCAGACTGTCCTGCACGCCTTATGGAAGAAAGATCCTGATTCTATCTCTGTCTGATCACTGTGGCTGCACAATAAAAAGGTCATTGCCTGTATGGTTCTCCCCATTACTCTACCTGGTTGAAGTGTGCAAACTGTGCAAATCACACAAGTGATTTTGCCTTCCTACACTCCTCAGGACTCCCAGGGTCCTAAGGAAATTAGGAAGAGAAAGCAGTGTGATTCCTGCATGAACAATCTCCACATTTAGCTGGCCAGATAGTGACCTGTTCAGCCAGACTATAGGTTTTTATCAGACATTTGACAGTTATGAAGAGGAGCAGCTTCTTCTACTTCCCACAGATGACATTGCCTTCACTGTAACTTAAGGTCTAACCCACTCTGCTTCACTAAGATCCTATAAATTTGTCCTCCACACACATGGATGACTTAGAGAAGTTTGTTAGTCTAGGAAGAGAAGAATATAGGAAAACATGATAACTATTTTCAAACATATAATGGGATTTCACAAAAAAAGAAAGGAATTAATAATTCTCCCTATCCAATGAGAAGATAACAGCTAATGGGCCTATTTTGCTGCCGTGGAGACACAAGACATAAGGTGAAAAACCTGTTAGCACAGAGAAGCAGAGGAATAGATTGTTAGAGAAGAAGAGAGTCTCTATCATGGATTTAAAACCAGGATAAATAACTATATGTCAGAAACAACACAGGTGTATTTCTCAAGGCTGGGGCTGGGACTACACCACCTTTCAGTGTCACTTCCAGATCAGCCATCTACAAATCTAAAAATGATTTTAAAAAAGCAGTAAATATTCTGAAAAATAAGCTCGCTTGCAAAGTTTCACGGTTATATCAGTGAGACAGTGAGACATTTTCTTCCTTAGAAAGTCATGCAGGTTCACAAAGGACCAAATTCAGTCTTTCTTATGTCTATTGTGTAAATAATGCTGCTATGAATTGAGGATTAGAAAGTAAACTTTTTGGCCAAATTCTTTGCTTGTACCTATTGGCCTGGTTCCAGTTACACTCTGTGGGCTCATGCTGGGTTTTATTTGCTGTCTGGTCATTTGACTTTGAGTCTCCTCTTGACTTCCCTAGCCTTTGAATCTAGTCCTTTAGCAAGCCTGACTCGACTCAGAGGGTGCAGGATCCACACAAACAAGCCAAAGTTCTCCAAGATGGCTTGAACTGTGGGAGCATTCATGACTGTGTCTAATTAAGCAAATACAGGGAGAGAGAAAAATGTAGGCAAGAGCAGCTAAATCCAGGAAGAGGTCAACCCTGTTGGTAATTAGCAGGATAATGGATCAAAGAAGTCCACTTAGCACAGGAAATATTGAGCACCTTGTCTTTATAGCTGAATCTGATAAAACTTGGGTTATACATTTTCTACTAAATGAACCAGAGGCAGCTACAAACAGGAGGCTATTGTTCAACCTCTGTGGGAATTTCAGTTGGGTTATTGCATGCTTGACATGCTACAGAAGAGCAGCTCTTAGGCCACATACTGATGTAGGTCTAATGATCTCTTATCTTCACATAGTGGTTACTCCAAAAGCAATGAAATATTAAAGCCTTTCAAATGTCTTTACTTTTAAGAAACCCTGGCTTTTGTTCGCTTAGTGGATTCTTTATGTGTTTTTGTTTGTTTGTTTGTTTGCTTTCTTTTCAACTTACAAATAAATACATCCAGTGCTTTATTTTAACAGGTTTCTTATAGAATCATAGAATAGTTAGGCTTGGAAAGGACCTTAAGATCATCTTGTTCCAATGGAGTAATGTACTGGTTTTGTGTTACACCCTTCAAAAGCTTCACCAGAAAACTCTGTTCAGACAGAAAGGTCAGAAGTAAAAGTGAAAAGAGGAAAGGTCTTCTGTACTGTTGTTGCATTAATCCCTAAAAATTACCTTTTAGCAAATACTGCTCTGCTCCAGGCCTGTCCATACTGATAATGGAACTTCAGTTCTTTGCAACAGCTTAATTAAGGGAATAACACACAGGTTATATGTGCTAGAGTCCATTTGAACTATGTTACCCTTTGGGTTTATGCATTGAAGTAATAAAGGAAAAAAAATGACAGCCAAATATCCAGTGCTCACCATAAATCTTTTTGTTTGCAGACAAATGTTGTTTAATAGATGGAACACTATGTATTTTTCACTGCTGACTATAGGTGAAAAAACCTGCTTTTACATTTCTCCCTATAAACACTGCTGGGTTTATCCTTATTGGTGGCTGCAATATAAATTCTCCGCACTCATTTCAGAGACAATGGACGTGGATAGTTTTTCCCTCGATAAGTACGAACACCTAAAGGTTGGCTCCTCCTCTGACCTTTTCTAGGAAGAGACTGGTTTTATCCATAGATTGTAAAGAATAATGTCTTCTTTTCAGACACAAGCAGCCTTTCACTATTGTCTCCAGCATACAGCTTGGATCAGGAGTCACCTGAATCTTGGATCTGCCATCAACAGCAACTTCACTGTAGAAGACATGATTTTCTCTTGCAGTTCCCTCATCCTTGTAGAACGTGTAACACCACTGTAAGCTGCCTTCCTGAGTATATAGCATACTGCATTCTGGATAGTGGGAAAGGTATGGGGATCCAATCTCAGTCTTAGATAATTGCCATGGAGTATTTCCATTATCTAATGAAGCTGGACCTGCTTTAGGCCTTAGCAGAGTCAGAGCAAAGGTAATGCTGCAGCATTGTTCTGACCATACATACATAGTAAATTACAAGCCCTTGTACTACCCTAAAGCTCTGATTTTTCACTGTGAAGTAAAAGCTTTCTATGTTTCATGGGTATTAAAATGAAGTAGAGCACAGTTTCTAATCAATGATTACAAAAAAGAGAAGGGGGAGAAAGGAAGGATCACAGAAGTCAATTACCACCAAACCCTCTATGGTAACTAAACTGACTATTTCTTTTCTTTTAAGTCTCCTTATACATGCCATAATCACAAAGCATCCAGGCCTCCCTGCAGCTCATTGGTGCCAAGTGGATTAGGCTGGCAGAGTCTGTGCTGGTTTAATCCCCTTTAATGCCTTGTGCCTTCAGTCCACTGAGCAGCCAGGCCCTTTCTGCAGCTCATCAGGGATAATGGCTTATTGCTACCATCATCAATAGGAGAGGGACTTTTCCTGTGCTCCGAGCCTTCATTTAGTTTAAAAGAAAAAAAATATAAGCCTTTACTGAAATTTTCCTACTCCTGACATCTCAGATGTAAGTTTCCTAGAGAAGTGTAGTAGCATTTATGCACATTGCCCCTGAAAAGTGCAAACAAAAGCTTGGCTATGAAAAGCCAATTCCTAGCAAGTCTTTGAAGAATACTTTGCACACAGCAGCTAGATGACATTTATTCACATCTGAATTATATTCCACTGTCCATTGAAATATAACATCAAGTAGTATTTCACAGGCTTTTCTGTACTCAGGGTAGAATGGGTTAGATCATACTTGTGCTCTTGGAAGTACCAGGAGAGAAGGGATATTATTCAGGCTAGAAGGGTGGGGGTCTTTGGGTTCACCCACACAGCATGACCTGGCCACACAACACAAAAGCCACTTCCACGGGACTTTTAATTCCTATTAGTGGGGCAGAAACAGAAATGGCAAATCACAGGAAGAAATACTGGTAAATCTGGACATCTATCTTCCACCCAGAAAGTACAGAAGCATAACACTAAGTCTGCTCTGGGTAAAGGGCTAAGCTCTGTTTACCAGACAGCTGGACTTCTGCAGACCACCATTTTTTAAGTACTTCAATTCACAATTTTTGTTTGTACCTTTGTATGCCAGGGCATGTATTGGTGTGTTGGAGTACGACATCCACTGTAACATGCAGTAACCACCATCACTCCTGCTGGTCACCAGGTCTTCCATGTATAGCTAATGCTTTGTTTTGGTATAAACTGATGCTCCAAGAGGAGGACAGTTCATGCCTCATAGATAGCAACAACCTGTAAAATAATTTCCACAGACAAGGTATTAGGAGCCCCTTATCCCATGCTCTGTCTCACAGTACTTCTCTGAAGTAGCCCAGCCTACAGTTGTCCTCCTACTCTTACTGTCAGCTATGGAGGGGAAGGCATGAAAGCAAAAGGGCAAAAAGACAGATGTATTCACGTAAAACCTGGCTGCACAGAGTGGGAATGGGAAGCATTTAGCTTCTTATTCTAAATTGTCCTATTATCAACATACAACAAAACCGTCTTTAACAACATCCATGCAAAAGAACTATAGACAACTTGAAAAAGTTATGGATGCCTCAAACCCAAAAGAAATATTCGTACATTTCATGAGAAAAGACTAGCTTTTGAACAGATGAACCTCAAGTCTTTTTAAAACACATTTGAATGTCTTAATTCCTTAGGCCTTATTTTTCCCTGGTGTTATATCAGCCTTTTCACATGTATCTGTGAAAACTAAGTTTACTGGTGTGTCATCATGATATGAAAAGGAAAATATTTTTCTTTGATATTTGTTATCAGACATTGTTTGATATTAGTTATAAGAAAAAATGAGTAAATCTTTATTATCATAAAAGAGACCAAGAACTTCTCCAGTATGTGTAAAATTCAGCACGTCAAATCTTGTTCTTTCTTCTAACAGCAGCTACACCACTCTGACAGAGCAGGTTTGAGGACTATGGTTTCAAACAGTATTGGCATGACGGGCGTATCTAGAAGATGAATATCAGGACTGTCTGTTGTTATTTCTTTCAAAGTCATTACTGTTTTTAACAATCCTCAAAACTGAATTTGAGATCAAACATAACACTCATTCTTAACATTCACCTGCTGGATATCTCTGTACTGCTGGCAATGCTTAAAATCCCTGACAATTCTTTGCTATTTAGAAATATTACCATGTTGCTTATATATTCCCACAAAATCTTTGCTACTGTATTTACTGATGAATTCAAGTATAAACCACGGGTTATTTCTTGCTTGTATTGCTTGTGGATCACATGTAACTTTGTCCAAACAACCTAAAATTCCAGAAATAGCACAGCATAGAAATGTTGTGAATCAGATGGATTATTTGTTAACATGAAGCAGAAGAAAGCTTCACTATTATCATACACAGACTTTTTTTGTTTGTTTGTTTTTGTATTTTACATGAGAAAAGTATGTTGATAATCAGTTACAAAAAATGTGTGCCGATCGCTGAGCTTCTGGATGCCAAGAGCTGTCAGCTGTGCCTGAGTGATCCTGTTCATGTGTACTCTGTCCGACCACACAACACTAATCATAACTGCTGCTAAAAGCAGCATGGAAGGAGATGGCTGGCAGGGTAGAAGTGGGAGGAAATGGAGACCAGGCTCTTTCAGAGTGAGAAAATCTTAGAAGTGCCCTGCTAGGCTCTGGGGTGGGGCAATGTGGGGCAGCTGTACTGCATACCAGCCTCACTCACTAATTTCGTGTTGCCCTGTGGTTGTGCTGACAGCAGGGGACAGAGCTGTAGTAAACTTGGTTTCATGTGAGCAGGCAAGTTGACAGCTGAAAGTGGAAATTACACTGGTAACAAAGCAGCCCCACGGAGTTCCAAACGGCCATGTTTTCCTTAGTTCTGCATGCTCCCAAGCATCTAATATTCAAAACTTCCACAAATATTTGTCATTAGGATTCAGTTCACCTACCTGTATATATTAAAAATCAGTTGTCTAACCTAAGCCATGACTATGTTTCTTTCCAGACATAGTGGTACATCTGCTTTGGTTTGGGTTTAAACCCTCTGGTTTTAAGGAAAAATCAGTTAACCTCAAGACAAACTTCTCTACATCTACAAGAGAAAAAGCTAGGATGACTAGTAAAGACTATGAATGAGACCATCTCATAGGCCATAACACCTGTATTTTGATGGTCTTTGTAATTTCTCACATGTGCCAGGAGGCTAAGCTCCCTGTATAGTCAATGACAATCTGGTCAATACAGTCACTGAACGTAAATTCATCCTGAAGTAGTGACTGCTCAGCTGAATCACTCTCTAGGTTGTACTGATGATAACAATCAGGTCTCTTGTACCTTTAAGGAGAGTTTGGACACACTAACCTCTTGCAGGCACTTACATATCCTATTCTGTGAATTTGTTACCACCATAGAGGCTTTAACTTACAGGTAGACAGACTCAAAGTACTTGAATCCCATTTCAGGCATTTGTATTGCACTAATCCAAGCATGTGAAGAGAAATGCAGAAAGTTTCCATCTTCTCATGCGCATTCATTGACTTGAGTGAAGTTACTCTGATTCGCCCATGTGGAATTCATCATTTACTAAGTTGCACTGTCACCACTATGTGTTTGGGACTGAGGGACACTTGCCTGGTCATGTGATGGTGTCCTTGATTCTCAGAATGAGAAACAGCAAGGCCACTCAAGTTCCCTTAGTCTGAAATAAATTTCCCTCATGGAGACTCAGTATCTTCTATAACATGGCACAAGCAAACACCCAGCAGAGAAGAAATCCTATTAACTTCAAACAACTGTGGATGAGATTCCCAGTTTGTATGTGTGACCTATGGCAAACCAACTGCTGTCACCTCAGCAGTTCAGATAAATTTCTAAGACAGGTCTGAAGGAGGATGTCTGTCAGAAGGACAAATTATCTTACATCAGCTTAATTTTTCTGGATGAAAAATTTCTGTCCCACAGGACCTTTGGCCGTAAAACAAGAAAGACATTAAACATGAAATGGATTTCTTTCTGTCTTTATTGAAACATGATCACTTTGTTAATAAATCTCTCTTTTGAATGGGAACTGAGACGTACTGTGTGGTCTATAATTGCCATGCTCAGGCAGTTTTCAATCTTCCACAAAGCTAGAGGTTTATCTGTGGAGGCATTTTTTTCGCTGATAATTCTGTGCTTAATTTGAAGGTCAGATTCAGCAACACAGGGTATGGGTGCAAGTGCATTAGCTTCAGCTCTGTATTTGGGTGTTTGAGCCTATACAGCAAAACTCTTTCTTTGGCTTAGAGCAAAAATAAAATTATTCTATGTTTTGTTTTTTTGGTTTTTTTTTTTTTGTTTTTTTTTTTTTTTTTTTTTTTTTTTTTTTTTTTTTTTTTTTTTTTTTTTTTTTTTTTTTTTTT
>NDXB01002889.1:32605-48987 GCA_002631895.1 Agapornis roseicollis
ATTTTTTGCCTGTTTTTTTTTTTTTTTTTTTTTTTTTTTAAAAAAAAGACTCAAATATTTACAGGTGGCATTTAAATGACTTAAATTTGTCTGTGTAGAGGTCAAGTTCTCAGTCTAAACTAATTGTCCAAAAGTCAACAGAGAGATAGACCAGCTGCAAAGATTTATCCTATTAATCTTAGATGTTTATCTTAAGATAGGATAAATGGCTCTATAGAAATATGTCTCTGTTAACTGTAGAGGCTAACTTAATGATTAGTTTAGACCAGATGGCTAATCTCAGTTGAAGTTCAGAGAAATAACAGAGTATCTCCCTGTGTGTCTCTTTGTCTCCTGCTCACTCCCGCTCCCCCCCCATCCCCCCCCGTTTACCCACCTCCCCCTCCCCCCCCGCACACTGGACTGCATTATTAAAATGCATCATGGTATTTTCAGAGAAAAACTTTTCCAAACTGTACTGGGTTTTCATGGCAATGTTTTGGTAGCAGGGAAGGCTGCAGGGGTGGCTTATGTGAGGAAACACCAGAAGCTTCCCCTGTGTCAGACAGAGCCATCTCCTAAAAGGATCTGCCGTTTTTTCAAGGCCGAGTCCCTCAGCAACATTGTTAGCACCTCTGGGGTAACATATTTCAGAAAGAGGAGTTCTGCAGGTAATGAAAATATTTGTCTTTTACTGATGATATTCCTAAGATCTTTGTGAAATCAAAGGGAAATTTGAAAATTATCCAGTAAGGTCAGTGCGTTGCCTTTTCCTGACAAGTGATTTCAGAAAACTACAATGCAGTGGAGAAAGCTGTTAATCTAAGAGAGACCTGTTACAAAAGAGCTGAACTGGATGTTTCTTTTAGACAGTATCAGCAAACTCAGACTTTTAACACTAAATTTGACACTCCTTCAGTTTTTCTTGAAAGACTTCCAAATAATTGCTTCACAGCCCGTATTCTATTTCACTACCTTATCATGTCATTGTAGTTATGAAATAATTGAAAAAAAAGCACACTTTACCATATATTATTATCTGATAATATACTTAATAACTGACATGCAAGGGTGCTGCCTACTGCAGGGTAAACAGGTACTTGCCTGAACGAGATTTCTCCACGTGCCTGTTGGAGAATGGAATGCAGATGGCCCTTTGCTTCTTTCTAGACATGCTGCAGCCCTGTAATCCTTGCATTTCATCTCTTTACAGGGATGCAAGCAAGACAGAGCAGGCAAAATACACTGCCCTAAGTAACTATGTGCTTAATACCACAAAATCCCAGAATTACGAACCTCAGTTCCTGAACATCATATTGCTATAAAGATACTAAGCAGCTAAAGACTGGTCAGAAGAGCAATATAAAAATGCTGAAGAGAGATAGCTGCTTTATGGTGGAACACTAGGAGAAATCTGAATAGTTTGGCTAAGCAATGACTAAGTGTGGGACATGATAAACAACTCCAAATATCTAAATGTTACTAATATCAAAAAAGGTAGAAGGATTAGTATGGTGGTATAGAGGATAACTTAAAGTAAAAGGATAAACTTAAATAAAGGCACAGGTAGGAAGCCAGGCTTAATATTCCTGTCAGTAAGTTGTGCTCAGATATGCACCAGTCTTCAAAAGCCACAAAATTAGGGTGAAAAGCACACCCTAGAAACTGTATCAAATTTTTAAATTCCTTAGTTGGCAAGATACCCTAAGAAGAAAAATCAAATGAACTTGGAAATTGTGAAACTGAAGGTATGCACTGCACACCTTATGCCATACCCAGCTTTCTAGTCAAGTTTTATAAAATGCTGTTAGTACAATTTCAAAAATTCAATACAATAAATCAGGCAGCAGATTAACATAGCATGGAGACATACAGTATGTCTGTGGCCAGAATGGAGGACCTGAATTTCAGAGAAGGTATAATACGATGGATGATGCTTCAGGATTATCATAGAAGAACTAGGTTATTTATTTTCTGAATTTGACGGAAGAAGCAAACACTGTAGCTTGGAAGTCCACAATAGACAAAAGAAGAAGAAAAAAGTATCACTGGATTATTTAAGGTGGTACATCAGATGTAGATTAAAATTCATTTATACTGTATTTGAATTGAGTGAGGTGGCAACACAATTGTGAACAAGACTTTGAAGATGAGAGGGAAGTTTTTTCTGTAAAGGCAGATTTAGGATTAATTGTGACTGGTAGCATAGTGCTGAGGAAATAGATTGCTTCAAAGAAAAATCAGAGGAAAATCTTTAATAGTGGTTTAACTAATTTTGCTGAAAATATTTGAGTACTTTTATTGGCTAATAGAAAATCATCTGGTCTGCCCGTATAAATACTTGAACAAAGCATCAGACATTATTTGCCAATACTGTAGTGAAGTTTTCTAGTCAAGAATATTTCAGTGGTTGGATGACATGAACAAAATATTTCAATACAGAAAGCAGCTGAATATAAAAAATGTAAGCTGCCATATTCTTAAAAAATGAACATATTTAACTATGCAAACCATCACTTTTGGAAATGTTATTTTTGTAGAAAAAGTCTTTTAAACTCTGAGCATTGTATCAGTTTTAGAAGACAGAACTGCCTTAACTATACCTTCTGCACACTAATGACACTGACCTTGACAAACAAAATTAACCAGTTTTCACCTGTCTCTCTTCACCTCTGTCCTCTCCCTGTGGCATATGTAAGCAAGTCATTTAACCATCCTCACCTCATGTGCTTCTCCTCCTTCCCAATTCTCCAAATTTTGGCAGCATGAGGAAGATTATTATTGCTTTCTGCAAACCCAGTCCATTCAGTTTGCTTCTAATACAGATCATCATAATTAGGTTGACTAGGTGCTACGATATTGAGGATTTGTGAAACCCAAATAAGCTGATTTATTCATAATGATTCATGAAAAATAATTTATCTAGGTTGAGTGAGTCATAATGCTTTAGATCCTATCTACGCACAGATTTCCAGAAGTCTGCCTAACCCAGATTCCTAAGACTAGTAAAGGGCCAATGAGTGCCCACACTTACAGTATTTTATCTGTTAAGAGAAATAAGGTTTCCAGCTGTGTTTTCAGTCCTTTCTATTCTCAATATTAGACAGTCTTTGATGCCACCTTCTGGTTTTAGTAAGCATGTGTAGCTCTACGCAAGCTGACCCACAAACTACAGCTGTCAAACTGACACATATACCAATCTTGCCAAATTTCCATGTTTGCTGTGAATATAATCGTTCTGTTTGGTTTTGTCGTCCCTTGTCCCTAGGGCAAAAAGCATTCTTTTCACATAGCAAGCACAGAGAGAAAAACCTTATGGCTAAATCTCAGCAGCGAACTCAGAATATATGAAGATTTAAAACTTCTCTAAGCTCTGAAATGCACCTGCATAACAAAAAAATTGGTGGCTATTCTTGCAGATAAGCAATTACATGTATTAGAAACAAATAACCATGCTCTTCTTGCATGACTATATGTAAGCAAGGTTTCCATAATATGGACTTTATTTTAAAGATAATATTTAAGCAGAAAAGATAAAAATGTTGTATATAATCAACTGTAATTCCCAGAGTCAGTCACCTTTAACTGTTATATGAAAGTGGAGAATAACATATTACAGGGGCATGTCACAACTCTATACTGAACTGGATACTAGCCAGTTTCTACGCTTATAATTCCTGTTACATGAATAAATTTAGTATGTAGTACATGCATTTTAAAGGATATTTTTTTAAATTGCTCTCACTTTACTTTACTCCAAAGCATTGATTTCTAGTAAAAAAACCCAGGGCTTCTGTTTTTAGGTGAAGAATATGTTTTTGCACTAGCAAATGGTGTATTTTTCTAATTGAAGCTGTCTCTGATCTGAACAGTGATAGCAGCTCATAGCCGGTGCATATGAAGCTTGGGTTTCTGATCCTGGTTCTCTGGCTTTTGCTGTGCTGGAGGAGTGGAAGCAGAATCCTATTTGCTCCATCAGACTCTACAAAGTAAATTGCTACTTTCGTCCACCTGGGCTTTCTCTAAACAGTGCAGCTAATACTTCCACTTCTTAGAAACACTGTGGAGTCTTCAGTGTTCCAACACTACAGTAGATTATGTAAATAATGGTTTTACTTTTTTCTGGTTTTAGAGGATTGCCTCTTATGCACAGCATAAGTACAGAACAAATACTCCAGGTCTCACACAATATGAATGAAAATAACCATTTCTTAGACATAAGGGTGTGGGATTCAAGGAACATACTGTGGAACTATAAAACAAGGTAGATAAGAGTTTTAAAATTCTTGCATGTCGCTAGAGTTTGTGTACACACAGATTTCAGTTAATCTCAACTAACCCCAACTGTCTTAAAGTTAGGTATATGGTCAAAGTTGAAAGCCTGATCTTTAGTTCAGTGTGAGATAGAAATCACCAGACTCTAGGCACCTAGCTTTTAGGTTAGAGGAAAAAGATATGGAACCTGTGCTGACGTTTATTATGTTTTTCATTTAAAGGCTGATGATGCTTCTTTATAAATAGGGATTTCTTTGCTTTGTGCCCTTTGTCGTAGTTTAAACGCAGCTAGGCAGCACGTTCACTCACTCAACCCCCCACTCTTTCCTCCCCACTCCCAGAGGAGTGGGAGGAAACAAGAGCCGAAGGAAAGGGACTTCCATGGGTTCAGATAACAACAATCCAGTAACTAAGGTATAACACAAATCGCTATTGCTATCACCAATAATAATAACAATAAGGAAAAAAAGGGAAGAGGGTACGATACCACCCACCGAAAACGAGGCCGACCGGGAAGTTCCCTCTCCTTCCGGGTAACTCCCAGTTACATCCTGGGCATGACGTGCTATGGTATGGAATACCTCTTTGGTCAGTTTGGGTTCTGTCCCTCTTTCCTCCCAGCCCTCCCTCCTCCCCGGCAGAGCATGAGGCTCACAAAGTCCTTGGTCAGGGCAAACATCGCTCAGCAACAACCAAAAACATCGGCCTTATCAGCCTTGTTCCCGGGCTAAGTCAAAACACCAGCTACTAAAGAGAAGAAAAACTGACTGCAACTNCCTCCCCGGCAGAGCATGAGGCTCACAAAGTCCTTGGTCAGGGCAAACATCGCTCAGCAACAACCAAAAACATTGGCCTTATCAGCCTTGTTCCCGGGCTAAGTCAAAACACCAGCTACTAAAGAGAAGAAAAACTGACTGCAACTGCTGAACCCAGGACACCCTTAAACTATACAAACTTTATTTTCAAATGGAGAACATGTTACTTTCTATGTCAGGATTATATATAATATTGTTGCTGCAGGTTAGCATACTTACCTGCACTATAGGTTTCCTTATATGAGGTGAGAAATATGTGTGGTGAGTCAGAACAAAGCCATAGTCCTAGACCCATCATATGTCTGTCTTCCTCTGCTTTGGCCTTGGTGCTACCACAGTGCTGTGCCTTAGTCTCATTTTATTCCTGATACAGGTTCATTCTTTGTACCGTGAGGATTAGTTTAGCCATGATTAGTTTATTTTAGCCCAGATTTGGTTTGTGGAAGTCATTAGAATACAGGACTAGAAGGAGGAATGAAAAGGTTATAGAATCTTACTTCTACAAACAATGTGGGAGTTTCTTTTATCCCATGGCTTTCCAATTTATCTGATTCACTCTCTGCACCTAAGGAGATATTTTTGTGTCAGAAAAAAATAGCTTTGCACTATGTAACTTTACAAAATCATCATAGAAATCAATAAAGAAAATGCACTTAAATTGTCTTTATGTTCAGTAATGTCATATTAAAAATACCTGTCATGTTACTAGGAAGCTGTGAGTAACATAGGGCTCTTTGTGTTTGTTCCTGCATACTTTTCCAAGACTGTCAAACTAAGTTTCTTTTTCTGTGTGCCACAGCCTAACCCTTGAGAGGAGAGGACTTTTGAGAGCTGTCCAGGGCTTATGCTGTTCTTTCCCTATTACAACATGCTCTTTTTCTAACATCATGAGTCAAAAAACGATTCCACAGAGCCATCAGGGATCAGGGTTGGGACCCATCTTGTTCAATGTCTTTGTCACTGACATGTGTGGTGGATCATATTGAGTTGAGCAGTGATGACCCTTTAGTTGCTTGACATAAGTTAGGCTTTGTTTGACATAAGTAGGCTTTTATGCTTGACATAAGTTAGGCCCTTGGCAAAAGCAGGCTTTGGGAAAGCACCTTTGAGCCAGTTTAAGATAGACAAGGAGAATTAAAAAGGGAAGTCATGCCAGCAGATGGCATAACGCACACTGAAAATGCTAGATGGGCAAGATGATGTAGTTGGGTGGAAAAGTACCAGCTACAATTAGTAACATTTTTGAGACCAACCAATCAGGGTTCAGACAAGGTGCTGATAAAGTAAGAATAAGTGCTGATAATGTAAGAATAATGTAAGAATAAGCGCTTTGTAACCCTATAAAAGTGATCGGTGTTTGTAATAAAGTTGGCATTCACTTGATCACATTGATCGTCTAAGCGTTGTCCGTGACTCCCATGTCAACAGACATGGACTGTGGGATTGAGTGTGCCCTCAGCAAGTTTGCCGATGACACCAAGCTGTGTGATTCGATGGATTCACTGGAGGGAAGGAATGCCATCCAGAGGGACCTTGACACGCTTGTGAGGTGGGCTGATGCCAACCTCATGAAGTTTAACCAAGTGCAAGGACCAAGTGCAAGGTCCTCCACCTGGGTGGGAGCAATCCCAGGCACAGCTACAGGTTGGGCAGAGAAGAGATTCAGAGCAGCCCTGCAGAGAAGGACTTGGGGGTGGTGGTTGATGAGAAAATGAACATGAGCTGGCTTCAGTGTGCACTCACATCCCAGAAAGCCAACAGTACCCTGGTTGACCTGACCTGACCTGACCAGCAGGTAGAAGGAGGTGATCCTGCCCATCTACTCTGCTCTTGTGAGACCTCACTTGGAGTATTGTGTGCAGTTCTGGTGTCTTCAACATAAAAAGGACATGGAACTGTTGGAACAAGTCCAGAGGAGGGCCACGAGGATCATTAGGGGACTGAAGAACCTCCCGTATGAAGACAGACTGAGAGAGTTGGGGCTGCTCAGCCTGGGGAAGAGAAGACTGCGTGGAGACCTCCTAGCAGCCTTCCAGTATCTGAAGGGGATGCTAGGGATGCCGGGGAAGGGCTCTTCATTAGGGACTGTAGTGACAGGACAAGGGGTAATGGGTTAAAATTTAAACAGGGGAAGTTTAGATTGGATATAAGGAAGAAATTCTTTCCTGTTAGGGTGGTGAGATGCTGGAATGGGTTGCCCAAGGAAGCTGTGAGTGCTCCATCCCTGGCAGTGTTCAAGGCCAGGTTGGATGAAGCCTTGGGTGGCATGGTCAAGTGTGAGGTGTCCCTGCTTATGGCAGGGGGGTTGGAACTAGATGATCTTAAGGTTCTTTCCAGCCCTAACTATTCTATGGTGCTATGATCATGCAGTATAATACATTATATAACTGCTACTGTTGATGACTTGAATTATGATAGATGATGGATGAGGCTTTCTCATGATACCCTCTTGAAAAACAAGAGCTAGAAATCCATACAGCAGTGTCTCAGGAAATTCTTGTCTAGGAACTTAACGTCTGGACACACTGAGCTGGAAGAAATTCATTGTGAGTGTGTGGCCACAAATGCCTATATGAACTTCTTTACCTATGGGGAGAATGTTTGAGGAAAGAAAAGTTAGAAATAAGGATGGTAAGTAGGAGATAGATGGTTCATCATTTCACTAGCTGAGTGCAATACTCAGTTGACTTCTTGGGACAGAAGTGGAACCCATTCAAAAATAGGTTCCAGCTGGAAAATTTCCACAGTTAAAGAGATTTCAGTAACATATACAGAAGCTGAAAATCTGTTTAGTTTGGGTTGTTTTTCCCTTTCTCTTTTGGGGCCCAGATAAGCCTCCATGTCAGTCTTTAACAGGGTGGTAAGTCAACATGCCAATGTTTGAAGGAAGGGCAAGTTGAGCTTCCGCAGTCTTGCTACACCAGGAGTGGAAAGAGGCCTAAAAAATTTGAAATAATTTGCTAATATTAATATTTTTGTTAGCAAGTCATGAATTTGTATCCATTATTTGGGATAAGAAAGTTGAAGAGAAAAACTGAAAAAAAATTCTCTCTTTGAAAGGAAAACTTTTCCCCACCATTTTGGCTCATATTTTAAATGATTACCCCAATTTAAGCTAATTTCTCATCCATCCCTAAGTGATAAACCTAAATGAGTCAGTTTCTAACTTGTTCAAAAGAAACAAAGCAATGCTACATGTTTTGAAAATACATATACTTAAGGATACAATTCTATTGGAATTTCCACCCTGTGAAGCCAACTCTAAGAATGCAGAGTGAGTGTAAAAGGCTTCAGAATTGGAAATAGGTTTTTAGAGAGTAAATGCAAGTTCCAGCTTGCCAGAGAAACATGTCCTGGAAATGTTGTCCTAAAGAGCAGATATGCAGATTGCTGACATCTACAAAAGGAAATGTGAGGAACACTTAGAACTATACATCATACAGAAGTGTGCAGACTAATACGAGATGTCTTTTCCTGTGAATCTTTTTGTCCTTTTGGATCTTGTGATGTTCCTAAAAGGTGTTTGCCTGAGAGCACTTTGCATTTCTGAGCATCAGACACAGAAGCAGGAGGATCTGAATGAAATACAACTAGAAAGATAAAGAAGTATTTCACTGTTGGTGCTTCTTCAAAAACACCTGCTTAATAACAAAATACCAAAGAAAGTCTAGTGTTATGGGAGTCACCAGCTACACAGCAAATTGTCAAATGTTTCACTTACTGGCTTTCAGTCCCTTTGATTTTTCCAGGCATTCTGTGGGAGGTCAGGGGCATAATTCCAGAAGCCTGAATTCTTGGCTGAATATGGCTGAAGGGAGGTCAGAACATGATAACAGAAATGTAAATTGTTAGTGCAAATTTTTCATTGCTTTTCACCCATTTAGGGCTTTAAAATCTAGACTTGAAATGTAACATACCCTTACCATCCAAATAAAATTGAGATCAAGAAATCTAACACTTAGCAGAGGGAGTTAATGTGTTACTTCAGCAAAACCCCATGAGAACTCACATAAAAGATTATTTTTTTGTCACACAACCATGTCATTAGCTGAAATTAATTTTTTAAATTTTTCTACTCAATTTTTGAGTCAGGAGTACCATGAAATGTGTTTTTTCTTAGACAAAACTGTTATAAAAGGTTATGTGTTCAAATTTCCTTATTTTGAACTTTAAAAACATCTGCAGTATGTATACCGACTTCCTTAAGGGGTTAGTGAGAGCAAAGATACACTGACAAAATCCTATGAACTGAAATTTGAATATAAATTTCATGACCTAATTTCTGTACTGTTGAAGGGTCAAATGTACCCTTAGAACCAATGGAGTTGGGCCAACTTGCATCAGCAATAGCTGGGTACCATTCCTCTAGTCAGGTAAAGAGATATGTTAGGTTTGTTAAAGAACAGTAATGTGAAAAGAGGGAGTATGATGCTGTTGGCATTGTTTTAATTATCTGCTATAGCTACTGATGTTCTGGTTGCAGAACCATGTCTCAGCATAGGGTTTGTACCAGATTATGGCAAAACATAGCTTGAACATAGTCTAATTCCTCTCCTATTACTGTAACATATGAAAATGCCATTTGCCTTTCATATTTCAAGTATCTTTTTAAGATTAATCCCCAACACTCTAATCCTTCTTCTGCTATATTAGAGCTCTCAGGTTTGACTGTCAATCTTGAACGCTGTGGTGTGAGCAGATACAAACTCTACAGCAGTCCATGCTGGATGGACATTGATATTGATGTCCACATTAGCAAGCAGAAGAATCATAGAATCATAGAATAGTTAGGGTTGGAAAGGACCTTAAGATCATCTAGAATCCAAGCAAAGCACACTAAGCAAGCTATTTGCAGCAGTGGATTGTTTTGGGTAATCTATGACCATCACTTCCCAGACTATTCTGAGGGTGCCAGAGACTTGCAGATTTGGGCTGGGTGCTATTAAGTTTGGCTGTAAAATGTGCGACAAGTGACATGGTATATGTGGGCCCTATACTATTCAGTGGGAAATCTCTCAGCTGTTACTGTTGCCATTTTCTTTATCCCATTGATGGTCCCAGGCTTTCATTCTTGAGAAAGCAACATTTGTTTTCCCCTATCTTATTTGAAGCTTTCAGATGGCTACAGCTGTGCCCAGCCACTGAACGTTGTAGAGCTGCTGAATTACTAGCAGAGACCCAGTGGTGAAAGAATCCAGAGAGAACTGGATTATAATTTAGGCAGCTAAGAGCATGGACAGAGCAACCTTCCTTCTCTGCCCAACTCTGTAGAAAAACCTCAAGTTCTACCTCTGTGACTAGAAAGAGATATTCAAATTAAGGGTAGGGTGGAGGTAGAAGGGAAGAAAGGGTGAAAGAGTGCAACACAGCAAGATGAGGAATTCTTTTGGAGGAGATAAGAAATGAGACATGGGGGAAATAAGGAGAATACTTTTCTGGATTTAAAGACAAAATCCAATCTAGAGGATAAGAAAGAGACATTGGAAATTTGACTTGCATCTGAGGCAGGCACTGCTGAAGAAGGAAAACATGGATAGAAGAAAGAGAACATAAAAGTGAGTGGGAAAAATTTCCCTTGGAGAAAGAATTGCGTAGATGGAAGCTTTCATGTTCGTATGTCTTACAAAAAAAGACAACACTTACCTGTACCCTTTCAATTTATTTGTTTTAAAATATCATTATCTAATATATCTGGGGGCTGTACACACAAATTCCCATGAGATCAATGTGAATTTAGGTACCCTAATGTCCCTACATCTAGTCTTGCATACCTATTGGAAAGAAACAATTTCTATTTTACCATAAACATGATTACAATCTGATTTGACACATCTGTAGTCATTATTGTTTTGCAAATGAATGAGAAAATTACTTGAAACCCATGAAGAAATATTTCTCAGACTGATAGACTGGTGAGGAAATAACACCTGGAGTGGATATTGGTTGTATAGGGTGGGGTAGCGTCTCAAGAACTGTTATTAGTTATACAAGTCACCTAGGACAAATCACATTAAAGCCCTAAACCCAGTCTCAGATCCCAATCTGAAGTGCTCCCACATTTGTGGAACATCAGATATCAAGTGGAATGTAAGGACAATGAAACAAGTTGTGATTACAGAGAAACAAATGTTTCATAGCTAGGTTTAACCAGTGATCAAACAGGCTTTACATTTTATTTGAATATGGAGTTATAAGAGTAACAATGGGTTACACCAAGGCCTATTTCAGTCCTCAACTCCAGTGCTTACAAAGGAAACACTTCATTCCTTATTCCTCTGTATCCAATAAATCTGAGGAACACATGATGATCTCTCAGAAGTTACATTCTTCTTGAAGGAAGCAATAACTTTTTTAAAACTGGTATATGCTTTGACAAAAAAAGGAATGTCAACATACGGAAAATGGATTCTACAAAATTGGAAAAGCTTGAACCATTGTCCCTTTCTTCTAACAGCCTTTGCCCAAAAATAGAATGGGTTATGGAAGTGTTTGACAGCTGCAGAAGTGATAAAAGATCTCACCTATATTCTGTCAAATAGTGAACATTTTTGTCAATGTAGTGTGGTAACTGAATAATTCCACTAGAAACATCAGTAATCAAAGAGTAACTCATTTTGACTATACCTCTAAAACAATAAATGGCTTGGACATTACTGTGTATGTAAAGTATGAATAATTGCAACAGAATCACACATCTAGTGTAACCCAATGTATATCTTGAAATAAATGTAGGCTGAAACCAGGATACAATCTTGGCACCTTGGCAAGATGTTAATTTACTCAGCTACATAAAGTTCTGAGAAATGTTTATTTTACATTTTTGCTCATTTTACAATGAAATCTTTGATGTGTCCATCTTTATGTAATTCTACCTTTTAAAAAACATTTTGGCAAATTTAGAGGAAAGGAAAAGCGTTAAATGCTGTGAGTGGCTTTTAGTAGCAATTCAATACATGCTATTAAACTAACCTGATTCAAAGACTTAATACACCTTGCAGTGGCGTGAATTGGTCTCACCTCAACAATTTCAGAGAAGCTGGTACTGCTACACTAAGTTAAACAAGGAGCTTTTGAAAAAGGCCATGCTTTTCCTGAAGTCCTAAAAAAGACTGAGTACAGGGACCCTACACATGATGAAGAGGAATTGTTGTATCCAACTGTTCAATAGCTCAGTAATCTTGGTAACAAAATTATGAGCTTACTTCTAATGCCCATGTTACATTTTGACTTAGTCACTGGGCATCAGTGTTAAGAATGATGACCACTATGATGTGATCGTTTATGAAAGTAACTGCAGTGTCTTGGAGGATTTTCTTCTTGCAGTTGATGTTTAGACATCATTGGCAAGGGTTTTCCTCATACTGGTGTAAATTATCAGAGCTTTACTATATCTTCTTTGCAAATAGATCTGTGGTGGCGATTAACAAGACCTTTCTTTTACTCACTGGAAGTGTCTGGTCCTATAATTTAGTGGTTTTTAGAGGAAGGAATAACCCAATTCAGAGCTGGGCTATAGACACACATGTTGAGAGTCAGGATGCAGGTTCATGGACAGTGTAAGCCAAAGACTATAAAGGCAATCAAAAGGGTCATTTTCCTCTCCTCCTTCTGTTTTGGTGTTTCTGCACCTCTTCACTCTAGCTGTAGCAGTGCCTGGCTGCAGAACCAGTGCATCAGCTCCCTTTCCTCTCTTTTTTAACTAGATCTGTGGTCTGGTCCAGCTCATCACACAGCAACATCATCATTCATTAATGTTAACACAAAGGAATCAACTGGGGTTTGTAAGCTAGGGCTGGACAGCTTTTTGCAACAACAGCATAGTTTTCATTTTCAGATATTCAAAGGAACTAATGTAGCCTGACATTTCCAAACTTACAGTGCTTTACTCTTAAGATCTAGGTTTAGAAAAGCACCGAAGATTCAGGTAGCAATGAATATGCATGTATAAAATGCCATAGAGAGGAGTGCTACATGTCAGAGAAATGGCATAAACTGTTTAGGATGAACTTCTTCCACACTGCTGGCTGTCAGTGCTGGTCACTGACACAAGCATCCCAGTGTGACTAAGTTAGAAAAATGCCATATCTGCTTCCAGTGGCCTAGCCAAACCCTATGATCTCATCTCCAATACACTGTTTGCAAAGCTAGAATTAAATCCAGGTATGCAAAGCCCCTCATCCCCTTCTAATACAAGTATAGATGGAAGCAAGTTACATGGAGAGAGCTTATAACAGAGGCAAAGCACAAAGATTATCTTTCAGTTTAGGGATGAGCAGTTATTTACAGCACAGATATATATCATAGAAAATTTCTGGCTTACTGAATGAAAGTCTAATAAGAAAGAAATATTTTTCTCCCTGTTATACATGGTGAAAAGCAGATTTCAAGGCTCACATACCTGAACTGATTCCTAGACCCTGGAAGAGCTCTGAAATATGGCTTGCTGTACTCTTCTGTTAAACCTTTTCTGACCAGAATGTGTAAGGTGCAGAAACCACCAAGTTATCCCACCTTGTAGCAGTCTCTAGCTACTGCAGTAGGGAATGTGACCACTGTGCTTTCCCTGGTGATATGGTCTCAGATTCAGGTTCCATAATCTGAATAAATTGGTCTCTTTCTTTGCTGTGGAAATCTCTGTGTCTTGGATAACAGAGTGGCCAGGGCTGCAGACTAGCTCAGAGTACTCTTTCTTCCTGCACATGAATGACCCAGTTATCTCCCAGAAAGGCAGCTTTACAGTTTCCAGTTCAAAAGAAACGCAACTCTGGAACAGCATTCTTATACAAACTATTTCAATGAAGGATAAGTTATGACTCTCAGGAGCAGAAATAGCACTTAAAATAGAGGAGAACAATCTTTTGCACATATATTGAATGATAGAGTCTGTGAGCTGTCTAGCAATTACCCAGTAAACCTCACAGCAGGGAATGTTTTAAAGAATTCAAGAGAAAATAATATTGTGTTTGATACAAGTGTCTTCAGAATCAATAATCATTTTCCTAGTATAAGATTTGCTTTAGATGAAAGCTGTTTCTCTCCCTTCTCTTCTGACAAGGTCATTTGTGTGCAGTTAGGTTTACTGGTGATCACACACACCAGCTGTACTCTGGCACAGGGCTTCCCATGAAGAAACTTCTGACATTTCATCTCTGAAGCACCCAGCTGGGATATGACTTATGGCTTCATGTTTGACATGGACTAAAATCAAAAGCTATTGTCCACACACTTTATTTTGCTTTACTGAAAATATTCCTTCTAGAAAATAGAGACTGCTGTTCATGGTCTCAAACATGAATGGAAGATTTGCATCAGTGAATACAGCTTTAAGCGAGTCTTAAAATACAGTTTTTCAATTGCACAACATTTTTTGTTACAGACATTGGTGAAATCTGTGCTATGTTAACTTATGTGGCTAAATTTGCTAGGGAAAAATCAAATCACCACGAGCTGATGGCTTTTTCTTCCTAGGAAAGCAAACTCTTAACAGCAGGAACACAGCAGTCTGTTCTGAGTCTCTGGCACAATGACTGAAATCATTGTATGTGACAAAATTAATGATCTGCAGGTACACAGCAGGGAGCCATAATTTAGTGTAATGTTCCTATTTGCGCTGGCAGTAAAATTCTGGACCATGACTGTACAGAGGCAAACAAATACCAGTGGCTCAGAATACTTTTGCTTCCAATTATTTCTAGCTGCTTAAATGGTCTATATTTCTTTCTGTCATGATCTGAATTATGACTGTTCAATGCTTTGCTCTTTGTACAGATATGCACACTAATTTTGCTTTTGTTCCCTTACGTGCAGTGCCTGTACCCCTGTAGGTCTATTGTTTATGTCACCTTAGGTATAGCTTTATGAAAAGGCTTTGTTTAAATCACAAACAGAAAAGGTGATATGCTCTAAGGTAGATACACTGACTTTTCTCTGAAACACAGCTCGGACCACTTTAGAAGCTCTTTATTTATTAATCCCTTATCTTTGGATCTCCTCTGATGAGAAGGATCCTCTCATGAGGATCTCGTCTTCTCATCTTCTGAGACATGACCTCCTTTGTGACCTAGTAAAGTTCTCCATAAATCAGAGAAGTAGCAAAGCATTTGAAACCACTGCAAAACAATTCTTAAGACAGAAAAGCACACCTTTTATTAAAAGAAGCGGAACAGTTAGATCTAGCTGTGATAAACCATCACATCCCAGTTTTCAGATACAGTCTGTGTAAACACCCATCATCTACAGAACAAAGACAGTGTTACTGATAGTAATACATGGCTGAAATGCAACACTGTGGAAGGTTTTTTTCCTCCTTATTCTCCTCAGCACTGATTAGTTGGTGTGCATTCCTGTACAATCTACCAGGAAGACTTAAATTACACAGTATTTGCTAAACCTGACACTTGGCCAAAGAAGTACTTAACAGAACTACTACAAGGACTAGTGATCAAATGACAGAGTCTTGGAAAAGTGTCATTACCTATTTGATGAGTGACAATTTAAGCCTCAGTTTACTGCTGTTCCCTTTTGAAGAACTGAGACTACAAGACCATAGTTCATAACTTGACCATATCCTAAGAGAAGTTAATTAATTGTTCATGTAGGCATGGGATTTTAAAATATCACTCCCCTTCAAGCTAAGTGCAAAAGAAAAGACTCCATTCCTTTGATGCAAGGAAGTCTGTGGCTCACAGAGAAAGATAATGTTGCAATTATGTGGTGATAAGGAAAGGTCACCAGTGCAAACTCGGTGTAATATGAAGGAATCTTAACTGGAAGTAAACATTTTGATCCTGAAGAAAAGATTGGCCATGGCTGGCAAATCTGGCAGTGTAATACAGCCCTTTGTTATGTCTTCAAGAGCAGAGGAAGGATTAATTTATGATCACTCAAGATGTAGGAGGAATCTGTAAATTTCTGCCATTCTCTCTCACTGATTAGTGCCTGCCTTTGGGCAGCTGACTTCCAATCATAGGATACTGCTGTATACATAGAAGCAAAGAGTACTTGTCTTCTGACTCTGACCATTCAAAAGTTTCCTAGCCTAAAAATCACACACAGTGCTAGAACTAAGCCAGCACAAGCATAACTGAGTCTTGCTTGTAGGTTTCCTGCTAAGCTATAGCAGGACCAAAACCTGGCTGTTTCATAACCAGTACCCTCCCTTCTGAGTCACTGTTAAAAGTAAACCAGGACTTGTGGTTAGCAGGTTGGTTTCTTGTTTGTTTTGGGGTTTGGGGAGTTTCTGGTTTGTTTGTTTGGGGGTCTTTTGGTTGGTTTCTTCTTTTTTTTTTTTTTTTTTTTTCCTTTTTTTTTAAA
>NDXB01002889.1:49127-65031 GCA_002631895.1 Agapornis roseicollis
TTTTTTTTTTTTTTTTTTTAGCCTGTCATTTCAAAACAGTCATTAGGAGTCTAGGAAAAATATTTGTCAAGTTAAAGATAACACTGACCAAATTCCAGCTACTACCCCTTTTATCTGGAGGTGGAAAAACAGAGAGCGAGGAGAAGAGGAAAGGAAAATCTCCAATTAAAATAAAAATACATCTTTCTTAAAGCCCTACAAATGGTAGCATGACAAACTTGCAGTGCATGTTGCTTCTTATATCTGTGGTACTACCTCAGTGCCCTCCTTTATCTCAGTCGTTGAAATCTGCCATTGTTCTGATCATCCTGGAAATGCTGAGAACAGGCTGAGGAAGTGCCCCCATCACCTCCTTTCATCACCACTGTTTTGTAGACCTCCATCGGCCTATCAAGATTCTGTCATCATCTTGTACCCAAGACAGGCAGCTGTGGTGGAGAACATAACAGGTTGTTATGCCCCTGCAGTACGAAACCTAATTGGGTCCCAGTCTATGAGCAGTGTTTCCAAGAAATGCTGGTGGTGAGGAGAAATACTTGTGCCTTCCCAAGCCACAATGAAGTTTTCATTCCTTCTAACTGAACTCTGCAGTCAGGACACGAAGCTCATCCTCAACTTGCCTGAGGAAGGCAAATGCTATAGGCAAGGCTAAGAAAAAACAACCACATGAATGTATCACTGCAGCCTGAGGAACAGCTTTGCCTTCCCCTCTGTCACTTTCCTCCAGCACCTCCCTTGACCAAAGAAATGCACTGTCACACAAGACAGATGCATTTTGATTTTTCCTCATCATCTCACATAGCTATTTGGGTGAGCTGCACAAAACCCAGTGCAGCCAGCAGACTTGTTATTTGACTTTATAACCTTTTTCTTTCCCTCTAGAAAGTATTTTCATTGTGCTATTTTGTGATATTTTAAAGATGCCACATGTGAACCTAAAATAATATGATGTTTTGTCTCCACAGCGCCCCACTGCAGAGCATAAGTAAACACTACAGAAGGTCTTTCATATTGTTTTCTTAAAGTAATTTCACTTCAGAGGTGCAGTACCTATTTTCAAGGCACAAGCTCAGGCTACTTCTACTTGGTAAGGGGCCACGAGTTTAAAACACAGAGAGATATTTCCCTCTGGTGGTCATGTTTATAGAACGGTGTCCTCTTAAGCAAAAAGATGTTAAAAAATGAATAGATGTTTAAAAATAAACAAATTATCTTTATTCTGTGTTTGACCCTCCAGGGTGAAGGTAAAAAATCACAGCATTTAGCTTTATGCATCTAAATGTAGATGTTACATGTGCCCCTGGAAGCATCTATCTTTCTCCAATGGCTACATTAGGAGCCTGGCTCCATAACACTAGTTGGATACCTCATGTACGTACTATAAGAACCATCCCATAGCTCCCAAATACTTTAGCTGATAGTCAGCATAATCAGATATCTCAAGCCCATATAAATATCACTGAACAATTGTCAGTAGAATAATTTGCAATGTTGTGTAGATGATCCAACATTTTTTAAGCTAGGATTAACTGTATTTGTTCATATTTGATGCTTATTTTTCTTTTTTTTTTATGTCAGTTTACTTCATAAAGGTTATATTATCTAGGCTAACTGAGATTTTGGTATATTATAAGGATTTACATTTTAATAAGTATTCAAGGAGTTTTATTGCTAATCATTTTGTAGAGAAGCTGAACAATATATGTTATGGTCCACAAACGGAAGAAATATTTGGGCAATAGAAGGGAACAGACTACACATTTGATGTTGATTATCCAGACAGTCTACTGTCCCAGCAACCTCCTGCTATCCAGGTGGATTCATTTATGCCCATTGCTTCACAAATTCAAGCACTATCCTAAACCAGCATAGCTGTTTATCCCCTCTGTTCCTTTTGCATTTATTGCATCATCTAGGGGTTCTGCTGAAGAAAAATTGTGCTTCTGTTTTATTGTGTTATACCTACAATTCAGGCATTGTTTTATTATCATGCTACACTCAGGAAAAGCATTATCCCTACTGTTTTTAGAAAGCTGTTTCTCATTTCATTATCACTCCAGTTCTCAATTACCTAAAAAGATTGAACTCCAGTTCTGCTGTATTGTATTGGTTTTCTTCCCCAAAGATAGTTTTAATCCATGAACCCCAATTCTTTAACCCAATAATATTAAAAAGCAGACTCCCTCTATATCTTGAACACTAATACATTGACCTTGTTCTTCTGTGTCTCTATTGACAATTGTAGAGTTTCCCATCTTTGGCTGTTTATAATTATAATCAAGCCAAGATAAATTCAGAAATTCATCTCAATTTATAAATTCTTAATAATCCTTATTTATTCCTCATATGAGAGCAACAGACAGCAACAAGATGGCTAGAAGTCTTATTTACCAAAATGCTACTTAAGTAGAGTGAATAATTAAATAGTCTAGGCTTAGCTAGTAACACTTGTATGGTCTTGACATATCCTCTATGAATATCAGAAGACTTAAGATATATGATACCTAAACTATTGGAGAAAAATGTGTTCCTTGAGAACATGATTGGGTAGAAGGAGAGATCAGTTCACAAAAGTGTCTTCACAACAGCTGAAAGAAGCTTGTGGGGTAATGTTTGGAGCTGGCCTTAGAATAAAACCTGCAGATTAAGGAATTGTGGTTGCAAGTTGCTATTGATTCACTCTCATTCTATCCCTAACCAAATCTCTTATCAATCCCCACTTCTCCAGCTGATTATTTTATGCCTGTCATCTTTGTAATAGACTCTCTGTCCATAAGACTGTTCCCAAAAATTAACAGTACACCAGAATAAAATCAAATCCACATGCTAATGCTTCACTTGTTAGTATCAACATCTTAACGCATTCTTTGACTTTTTTAGTAAATAATATTGGATTCTGTATTAATGATTTTTGATGTAGTTTCATTCAGTTGCAATCTTCTGCTTCTCGGATCTCTCTGTTTTCATTTGAGTCACAGTGGGAACATTTTATTCTGACTAGACTCTGCTCATCACATTAGAGACAAACACAGGAAAGCAATTTCTTCTAAACCCTCCTCTGCTTCCCCATATCCTTGCATACAACAGATCCTCATCATCAAGTTTTTAAAAGTATTCTCTTTAATGTACTATATTGAGACCTAAGAATCTGTAAAAGAAAGAAAACCAGAAAACTCTACTGAGAGGTACCCAAAAGTATTGTAATTTTCCTTTCAGCAATAGCTTGAAACTGCAGTGAATACAAATCAGAAATTACCTGTCATCACATGCTACAAAAAGGCAGATTCCCTCTCTTGCTGAACAGCAATAATCTCTCTGCTCTTGCGAAGTTTATAAGATTTGATTAAGTTAATCTCCTTATCTTCACTTTCCAAACTATTCAGAAGGATAATATAACTAAAATATAGCTTAAGTGGCCAGGAACAAATACAAACTGGTAGAAAGAATGAATTGAATTAGTCCTCAGAATTCAAGTATATTCTATGTCATTCTACAGAAGACCTTCTAGAAGACCTATCAACATGTTAATAGAAATTAGAGAAGTTCAAATAATTTTGCACCAATAATGAATTAAATCAGCACTCCAGAATTCTGTAAAAAAATTGCAAGACTTGAAAAAAGTTCATTTCTGTGACATTTTTCAAATGAATTTATTGTGTTTTATTCCACTTATTAACTCTCATTCAGTCTGGCAGATCTTTCCTAGGAAGGCAAAGTTCTCATTTCATCCCTTGAGTAATGGCATTACACAAGATTAGATGAGAATTTCGATGCCAGTACCCTATTCTTACAACGTGGAGGGTTTCTTTAAGCAGATTTTAGTTTCTTCATGGGGTTATCTTGTATGTCTCATGTCAGCATACAGCGCATAGGCGTGTGTTCTGGTCTTCCTCTTAGATACAAACCAGTTTCCCAGTGGTAGAGCAGTTAAACAGGAAAACATCATAAACTTCACCTAATTTAAATATCGTTAAAGACACTGAGACATTACTAGAAATACTATCTTTAAGGTGAGGCATAGACACCAGATAAATTGGATGGTTACGATGCAGGCAGAGAGGTTTCTTCAGATTTCTTCCTTGTTCAGCAACTTTAGCTTACCTCAGCCAGACTAATGTTTGCTGTCTGTTGAACAGCAACGCTAAGATATTTATACATTCCTGTCACTTTTCAAGAAAAGCAAACATTTTTAATATAAATAAGATATAGCTCAGAGGCTGAAGTTCCAGATGGAGAAAAAGCAGAAAAGATTTTGTTTAAGCACACTAATACCTAATAAAATTTTGTTTCCTGACACAAAGCCCTAGTTCTGAACTTTAAGATTGTTGCAGCAGTCCAGATGGGCTCAGCATAACACCAAAGAGGTGTCAGAAAACTAATTACCTGGGAAGACCTAACCCACCGTACACAGCCAGAGCCTGCCTAGCACACCTTGACAAGAGCAGACCTTTTCAAAAAATGCCATCTGGAGAACTTGCCACGCTTTCCTGTTCAACCCTCTCTACAGGATTTTGGGGGATTTCAGATCCCTTACGAATAGCAAATGTGTCCACATGGAGACATTCTCCTCATCACACAAGGGGTGCTAGAGACAGAAAATAAGGTGTCACTGTCACTATTTTCTTAATATAGAGCTGTCTGCTTTGCAGTGGACTCTAGAAACATTTTTAGGTCCCAAAAGGCCTTAGAGATCTTACAAAAAGTTGAGATTTGTGGAGTTATGTGATATGGAGTCATCTTATTGACTGATTGGAAAACCAAGAATGTAAACTAAAAGGAAGTTCTATGGTATGTCACAACTGAAACTAATGCAACTGTCATTATTAACTGTGGATTTTTAGACATTTACCTATCTAGCTGCCAAAGCCAGCAAGCTTTTTGTTAAATAATCTCAATTCAATCCTATTACTGCTGATACAGGAAAAAAAAAATTCCTTTGTGTAGCTGAAAACCAATAAAACACTCCAGCAGACAGGTGTCTATTGACTGCTTCTGTTTCGCACACGGAGTAATTACTTGCTTCATTTTCTTAAAATAGCACCTGATCCAAACTGAGGAGACTGATATGATCTCAGTAAAAATTTTTGTCCCCAGAAAGCACAGAAAAGTAATTTTGCTACCTATATTAAATATTACAGCCATTCCTAACATACAGAATAATAACTTTACTGTTGAAAAGGTGCAGAATCATGTTTTACATGTTATTTGTAAACTTTTGGATAAAGGTCCAAGACTGCAATTAGCTAGATCATAGCTTTACTTGTATTTCTTTAAAACACACAATATACAATCTTGTATGTCCATCCTAAAAAAATATACTGACATTTCAGTTTCAGGAGCTGGTTTTAGTTAATGAAAACAAAAATGCATTACAGAACAAGATAAAGCAGTGTTCAAAATAAATAAAGTTTGCACATGACAAGAACAACTTTGGAAACTGAATTTGCAACTTAACTATCACATACTATCACACTTCATTAAAGCATATCAAGACCACTCTCTGCTTTTGTTCTTTTTTATATCCTGGGAAGAACATAAAAAGAAAGCAGAGATCAGATTTAATTATTGCCTTTCCATGTTAGAAGTGATTAGCATTTGCACATTTCCATTAGATTCTGTCTTGTAACACAAACATCTGAGCTATAACAACAACATAGAGGTTGAAGTGCTTTTACACAAGTCTAAATGAAAATTAATTATAATTGTCTTTTTTTTCTGTTTCAAGCTGTTGACAGTAATAGGCTTGGAAATTAGTATTGAATATTCATGTCTACATTGCTATTAATTTGGAACTTAACACCAAAAATACTATTGTAATTACGGGTGAATGATGAGAGCTTTTAAAGAATTTTCTTTGTTAATAGTGAAGAAGTAATCCTGGTTTCCCTGTAGAGCTTGCCAGGGAACAGCAATTGAGGAGCTGCTCTGTAAGGGAAGATGAGGCTGGAGACAAGGGGCAACAAAACAGGCAGGACAAAGACCCTCAGCCAAGGGCCTTGTCCCATGGTGCTCAAGCAAGTGGAGCAGAGTAGGTGGGGATCACAACCAGGAGCAGACAATATTCCTGATTGCCAGACAAGTCCATAGTGATAAGACAGGTCTGAGGCAAATCAGACAGCATAGCACAAGGCTGGACACAGGCACCCCTACAATGCAGCTCAGACAAGGACCATGGGCCAGGATGAGCTCAAATACAGCTCCTAAGCCCATGGGAGGCCCTAGTGAAGCTTCACCCTGCTGTTTCTCACACAGTTCTTTCCCAGCAGCCAGACCCAAGGTTACAGCCACACTGAGTGAGTCTAGAACTGGTCTTGAGCACGCACAGCCAAAGCTGGAGGAGGGGAGAGTCTGCAGAACCTGTTGGTGCACTCAGGCCACGACAGAGATCTCCTCAGGCCCCCTAAATGGTTTGCATGTGTGTGTGAAATTCCTGAAATGCATGTAAAAAGGAACAGATGGGATCTCTATTACTTAGTCCTACATCCTGATACCACAAAATTTGAATGATCTACAAAAGGGATTCAATCCCCTTTCATAGATCAGAATCAAGCTCTTTCTCAGTAGGACCCTAATTATTTGTACTTTTCATAACAGAAAGAATACAAGTGACTCTGAGTTTGGGCACTGTGACTCTGCAGTTTTAATATAACTTCCACAAAATCAGTGAAGTAACATTCTCAGGTGAAGACAGCTCTATTCTTGGCATTTTTTAATGGTGCATCATAGACATACATTCTTGCCATACATCAGGAAGTGAAAGTAGGTATGTTCATCTTCATTTTTTGTAAGAGACTGATCTGGTCCCATAGTCACATATCTATTTAAGTGAGTGTCCAGTGCTAAGGGTGGCTGAGAATCTCAAGAGAAAACCAGTGCCTTGCTCTGTCTAATGGTGAGGAATCACTTTCAGTGTCTCACAATGGCTAGCTAAGTTATCTCCCTGAACAAAAACATTTTTGTGAATGTTGTGATCAGCTTTCCTGAGCAAATAGTAAAACTTGGAATATAGAGGCAACAGACTGGCCTTGTAGTGAATGAGTTGTATGTGACTGCAATCAGTGCATGCAAAAAATGTTCAGCATCAAAGGCTGAGGGAGAGGTTTCTCTGAATTCATCTGTCACTACTCTACCAAAAGTAGATGTTGGAATGCTGGGTCACAATCACTTTGTGGATTTATACTCCAGTTTCATAGAAAGTTAACATTAAATCATCCTGGGTTTGAGTGTCAATCTCTATCTTTCACTGATATAATACCATTTGATTTCAGGAAATATCTTCATGTTGAGTCTGAAGATATTGTTTCAAACGTTAATAAAGACAAGCATGAACTCCTAAATCTTGAATATCTATGTAGGTAGTATATTTCAAAATTTAAATATTTGATCCCCTGAGGCTTCAATACGTCTTCAAATCCAAATCCTGCTAGTTGTATCTGTGTATAAATGCTCCCCATGTAGCAGCAATTTCACAGCACTACTGGCTGGAGAATTAACTAGGTCATGCATATACTCCATGGCCTGTGAATGTGCAATAAAACTACAACCTTGTTTTCATCCTAGGAGCAGCTTTTCTCAGGTTGAAATTTGTGCTTGGATTTCAATTCTATGCTAATTCCAGATATGGAATGCTAATCTGTGGATATAGAGACTCAGTGATGACACCTTACTATAGTAAGATACAAGAACAGGAAATAGCTGTAAGGGCCAAGATTTAGTAGCATGAATCATAATTTTATTATATACTCTTTAGGTGCTTGATACAAGGTTTATTGAAAAGGGCTTGATTTTCAAAGGGGAAGAAGGAAGACTGCTGAAGTCCCCTTGAAAGAAGTCTTTGAAAACATTGGCAGACTTGTAAATATAAGTAAAAGGGAAGACATGTTAAGACTGCATAGGTAAGTATATCAGAAGTCAGTCAATACCTTAATTTCTCATTACAACTGCCTCTAATGGCATAGTGAATTTTAACCAGAAACACATGCAAATGAATCTAAATACAGAGTAAAAGGTTTACTATATAATAGGTTAGCATTGCAGTAGGCAAATACTTTAAAAACTGCTTTCTAAAAGTAATAATAATTGTAATAAGAAAATAGTCTGAGAAATTCTGAAAGGTAACAGAATGAAAAGGGAGCATCAACAGATCTCTGTTCCTTCCAGATTATTGATTTGGAGAAAACTCCAGGAACAAACTTGCCAACAAAGTTTTCAAGCTGACAAGCAGGTATTCTTTATTGTGGTGCTAGGAGACATGGGGGACAGCTCCTCCTAACATGTGTCGCGTATTGCTACACAAGTCATTCTTAGATAGTCCCTGGGCACACATACCTATTCATGAGGCTACGTATGGATTACATCTTTTTCCAGAAAGCTCCCCGCATGCATACAGTATTGTGGTGATGGTCTCTGAGGGTCCTTTACTTCTTCCAACAATCTTCATCACTCCTGGCAGCCTTTGAGGCACACGCAGTAGATGCTTATACCAGTCTAATTGGTTCATTAGCACCAGAGACATAATAATCTTCCTATCCTCCTACTTATCAGTTAGTTTAACTGTAGCCCATCCTGGACACTTGCCATTCCCAGATACTCCTTATCCCTGTGTCCTGTTTTTCTATCCTGTTTTCTCACACTTATTTTTGTACTAAGATCATGAGGACCTAAACCAATGCCAACTACAACGGTTTATCTTATACAAGGATTCTTGATATGTTCTCTAACTGCTCGCTATTTTTTCTATGTGTCATGCACCTCAGTAATTTTCCATTGCTACTGTTACAAAGCCATCAAACTTAACATTACTTAAAACTAATTCTAAAGGTTTTTATATTCCATTTTGTGATTCTGTGCCCTCCTTGTTTCATTATCAATACACTTCTAAAGATCAGTACCATAGAATTTAGGATTTTCAGCATTATTGACGCTGCACTTATTTTCTCACATGATCTTTTGTGGGTCGCTGCTATGCTTTCTACTTCTATCAAATGTTTTCATTAACATTCAGGAATACTCAACCTCATCTGCACCCAGTTTTACAAAGGTTTATAAAATGCTTCCCAAAATAATCCCACTTCATTATTTATTCTTCTGCTCTAGTCTTACATTACAGTTTGCTTTCTGAATATATTCCTATGGATCTGTTCCCTACAAGGCTTAAATCTATTATCCACAAAGTTTCGAAAATCTGGTTTGTGTTACAGCTGAATAGTAGACATTTTTTATCTCCACACTGCTGTAATTTAGGTCAGCTTTCCAACCACAGTAATTCACCCATCCTTTGCTGCATCACATCTTTTAGTTGATGTTTTTTTGTCATCCTTTATCATTCTGGTGGTGGCTTTCCACCACCAGAACAACCTGATGGCATAGCTGAACTGTATTTTACTACATATTTGGGCAACAGCCTTTGCTGTCATAAGTGGTGTACAGAAGTATCCATTACTGAAATGAAAAGAATTCTCAGGGGGACATTTCCTGCACTGAACAAAGGCACAAAGTTTTTGTCAGTGCTGCAGGTAAAGCAGACCTGTGTGCATAAGCGTATAGGCACTTCAGATGAATACCTTGTTATGATGATTTCCAAAAAAAGATGTGCAAGTTTCACCTACAGCACTGTCCCCTTGTCATTTCCTTATTTGTATGCATAGGAGGCACTGTGAGGCAAAAATTTAGCCCCATTTTAAGATTACATTACTCCCTCACAGTTTCCAATGAACAGAAAAGTCTAGTTTCCTTAACTAACATTTTTGCTTCTAGTCAACTTTTCTATTCTTGGAAATATCTTTAAAAATGTGTTTTGAGGTATTTCCAAATTAATATACTTTCTCCCATGTGTTAGGAATTTCCAAAGAAGCATCCTGTAAAAATCACAATTAATATTAAATTGTTCACATGCTACTGTATTTTCATGTAGCCTATGGTCATTCAATAATTTTTACAAAGCTCAAAGTATTTTACTGTGAGAATCCTGCCAGAAATAAAAACAATGGATTTTTTTAATAAAATAATAAATAATTAAACTCTGCACAACTCTATACTTGTTTTACTGATTTTATATCTTTTCATGGATATACAACACTGTAAGTCAATAAGAAGTCAATATATAAATGAGAAGCTGTATAATTCCTGGAAAAAATCTAAGTTTAGTAGACTTACTGTGGTTTAATAACTCCACTACAATGAACACTCTTCCACTTCATTAGTAGAGCATTCACTCAAAAATTTGGAATGGTTCAGTGCTCTGCAATATGCCTCTGTGTCTTTCTCCAGCCATTCTCTATGTCACCCGGCTTTGGACTATGCTGTGATTTCACTTTGAGGTTGTGTATCAATGATTAAAATGGCAGGGGTGCTTCTCTACATTGTTTTCATGTATTGGTTTTGTGTCTTATAAAGATTACTATGTGATTGATTATTTGCTGTTTAAAATTAAAAGAAACAGAAAACAATGACCATTCTGCAATATCTGCTTAGGAGTGAGTCCAGTTCCTGCTGAGGGGGTGAAAACATGCATTGTGTGAACACAGAGAATAATCCATGCCTTTTAAGGAACACTTTGAACTGTTGTACATCTCTCCTAAGCTACCAAACTTAGCACAGACAGCAATTTTCATAACAATATCTCTTTCAGGAAAAAAAATGTGAATCCTTCTTTTCCTTTTTTATTTAAGAGAAAATGACCAGCACTATGAATGTGCATAGGAAATCCACATTAAGAATAAATGAAAATGTTAATTTTCCAAGAAAGAGATAAAAATTCTTAAGCAGTATGCTAAGACTTTGAACAAAACTAATACATTTCAAATAAAAATCCGTGAAAATTATTTTCTCTTTGAACTGACTAGAAAGTATGGTATTTTTAAAATAAAACCAGAATTGTTGGAGATCACAACCCTTATCTAACTGCATATGTGGCTGTACAAGCTTATAAAAGAAATATGTTTTGGATGTTATATGAAAGACCTTTCCTGTGTCTTTCCCTAGAACCCTTTATTTTCAGGAAAAATTACTGGGTTTTGTAAATTAAGGAAAACAAAAGCGTCCATGGCAGGGAAGCAGATAGGGCAGCATATGCCATCTTTTTGATTCTGACTCAAAGCATCACAGCAAGGCAGACTCTGCAAGCATTTTAAAATCGAGTGACCGTACAGCAAAAGTTTACCAGCCTCTCTGTGTAACAGAAGTCTCAGAAAAAACAGGGAGAACTGAATGCAAGACTAATTTCCCACCTTATAAAAATTACTGTTTAATTGGATTGTTAGCGTCTATCAAGACACAATTCATATATACGGCTTTAGTCTGTCTCCATCAGGGGCAGGACTATATAGGAGCTGGGAGTTCATATGTGACAGAGGGCAAGGTAGTTTTGAAATACATCCTGTACTGATTTAAAACACATAAGAAGACCGATAGCTATAGACTTTGCTCTTAAATGTGCAGTGGTGATGATAGTCACTGATCCCACAGAACATCTGCTAGAACAGGAATAAATATCTCTAAACTAAATTAAAAAGGAAAGCTACTGAGGATTGGTTCCTGTCCACTTTTTTCAAGCCTAAAAATACATCACAGTATAACCATTCATCACATCTTGCACTGTGTTCTTCTGCGTCTACTTTTTATGTCTCTTCGTGCTGTTTTCATATTTTATTTTTTTTAATTTACAAGCTGCCTTCTGCAAAGGCAATTATGCCTGAGCCTCAGGTTAAAGAGGGAGATCATAGAATCATAGAATAGTTACGGTTGGAAAGGACCTTAAGATCNTGATCCCACAGAACATCTGCTAGAACAGGAATAAATATCTCTAAATTAAAAAGGAAAGTTACTGAGGATTGGTTCCTGTCCACTTTTTTCAAGCCTAAAAATACATCCCAGTATAACCATTCATCACATCTTGCACTGTGTTCTTCTGCGTCTACTTTTTATGTCTCTTCGTGCTGTTTTCATATTTTATTTTTTTTAATTTACAAGCTGCCTTCTGCAAAGGCAATTATGCCTGAGCCTCAGGTTAAAGAGGGAGATCATAGAATCATAGAATAGTTAGGGTTGGAAAGGACCTTAAGATCATCTAGTTCCAACCCCCCTGCCATAAGCAGGAACACCTCACACTAAACCACGTCACCCAAGGCTTCATCCAATCTGGCCTTGAACACTGCCAGGGATGGAGCACTCACAACCTCCCTGGGCAACCCATTCCAGCATCTCACCACCCTAACAGTAAATAACTTCTTCCTTATCTCCAATCTAAACCTCTCCTGTTTAAGTTTGAACCCATTACCCCTTGTCCTGTCACTACAGTCCCTAATGAAGAGTCCCTCCCCAGCATCCCTATAGGCCCCTTTCAGTTACTGGAAGGCTGCTATGAGGTCTCCATGCAGTATTCTCTTCCTTAGGCTGAAAAGCCCCAACGTTCCCAGCCTGTCTTCATATGGGAGATGGTCCAGTCCTCTGACCATCCTCATGGCCCTCCTCTGGACTTGTTCCAACAGCTCCATGTCCTTTTTTATGTTGAGGACACCAGAACTGCACACAGTGCTCCAGGTGAGGTCTCACAAGAGCAGAGTAGAGGGGCAGGATCACCTCCTTTGACCTGCTGGTCACGTTCCTATTGAAGCAGGCCAGGATACAGTTGGCTTTCTGGGCTGCAAGTGCACACTGAAGCCAGCTAATATTCATTTTCTCATCGACCACCACCCCCAAGTCCTTCTCTGCAGGGCTGCTCTCAATCTCCTCTTTGCCCAACCTGTAGCTGTGCCTGGGATTGCTCTGACCCAGGTGCAGGACCTTGCACTTGAGATGGTTAAACTTCATGAGGTTGGCATCAGCCCACCTCACAAGCGTGTCAAGGTCCCTCTGGATGGCATTCCTTCCCTCCAGCGTATCCACCCAACCACACAGCTTGGTGTCATTGGCAAACTTGCTGAGGGCGCACTCAATCCCACTGTCCATGTCAACAACAAAGATGTTGAACAAGACCGGTCCCAACACCAATCCCTGAGGGACAGCACTCGTCACTGGCTTCCAGCCTGACACTGAGCCATTGACCACAACTCTTTGTGTGCAGCCATCCAACCAGTTCTTTATCCACCAAGTGCCCCATCTATCAAATTGATTTCTCTCCAATTTAGAGACAAGGATGTCGTGTGGGACAGTGTTGAACGCTTTGCACAAGTCCAGGTAGATGACATCAACTGCTCTACCCCTGTCCATCAGTTCTGTAGCCCCATCGTAGAAGGCCACCAAATTGGTCAGGCAGGATTTCCCCCTAGTGAAGCCATGCTGGCTGCCACCAAGCACCTCGTTGTTTTTCATGTGCCTCAGCATGCCTGCCAGGAGAATCTGCTCCAAGATTTTGCCAGGCACAGAGGTGAGACTGACTGGTCTGTAATTCCCTGGGTCATCCATTTCCCCTTCTTGAAAATGGGGGTTATATTTCCCCTTTTGCAGTCATCGGGAACTTCACCTGATTGCCATGATCTCTAAAATATGATGGCCAGTGGCTTAGCAACTTCACTCGCCAGCTCCTTCAGGACCTGCGGATGGATTTCATCAGGTCCCATGGACTTGTGCATGTTAAGGTTCTTAAGATGGTCTTGAACCAGATCCTGTCCTGCAGTGGGCCCAATGTCTTCATTCTCACAGTCGCTGCGTCTGACTTCCATGACTTGGGTGGTGCAGTCAGAGCCTTTCCCATTGAAGACTAAGGCAAAGAAGTCGCTCAGAACCTCAGCCTTCTCCAAATCCTGCATAGCCAGTTCACCCAAGAGCTTCCGGAGGGGGCCTAAGTTGTTCCTGGTCTGTCTTTTATTTGCAATATACCTGTAGAATCCCTTCTTGTTATCCTTAACATCCCTAGCTAAGTTTAATTCTAACTGGGCCTTAGCTTTCCTTACATGTTCCCTAGCTTCCTGGACAACATCCCTGTATTCATCCTAGGCCGCCTGTCCTTGCTTCCACCTTTTATAAGCCTCTTTTTTCCTTCAGATTTTTCTCAACAGCTCCTTATCCATCCAAGGAGGTCTCCTGGCTCTCCTGCTGCACTTCCTTCTAGTTGGGATGCAACACTCCTGAGCTTGTAGCAGGTGATCCTTGAATATCATCCAGCAGTCTTGGGCCCCCCTGCCCTCTAGGTCTGTATCCCATGGAACCTTACTAAGCAGGTTCCTGAAGGGGCCAAAGTCTGCTCTGTTGCAGTCCAGGGCAGTGAGCTTGCTGCACGCTCTTCTCACTGTCCTGAGGATCTCGAATTCTACCATCTCATGATCACTGCATCCAAGGCTGCCCTGAAGCATCACATTTCCAACAAGCTCTTCTCTGTTGGTGAGCAAGATGCTCCTGTGCTGCCAGTCTCTCTGCTGAGAAGCATGTTAACTTCTGTATTTATAGCAAAGAATATCCTTTTGAGACTGGTTTCTGAGCATCCCCTCAGGAATGAGAGTTAAGATTTTTTCCTTTCCTGGAAAACAAAGAAATCTTGATGCCTCACGGGGACTTGGCTCCTCCCTTCTGTCCTGACTGTTCAACAAGTATGCAGTCACAGATTATGCTGGGTCTCACAGCATCCGTCATTATGGGTCCAGTCCCAGAGTTCAACTGCTCTTTGACAGAGTGCAGTAAACTCCATTAACTGTTTATCATTTGAATGTTGGACAAAGCCAGGATACTTGGAACTGGAAAAACCCTCTCTTTGTAATAGGGAGCAGACCAGCCAGATAAGTGAAATAAAATATCATTTAAGAGTTCAAATAAAACAAGACAGAATAAATGAAGTTTGAAACAGACCACCAGTAAATATTTATCCAGCTGTAATAAGATCAGGGAGTATCTGTGTGATACGCACGTTCTGTCTTGCCCACACAGACAGGATCTAATTCTTTCACTCCAGGTACACAAAAATATATGAGATAATCACTAATGAAGAAAATATTTATAATCATCTTAGCAAATTGCAAATGAGTATAGCTCTATTGCAGCAACATTGTGCTAAGTCATATTGGTTACAGTCCTGTATGACTATAGTACATCATGTACAATACAGTATTAAAATTTAAGGAAATATATTGGATTTGACAGTAAATTATTAAATAATCCTGATTTAAGTATCTGAAGAAAAATGAGAAGTCTTTACTCATTACTGGTTTCTAACTGTATTAATTGTTGAAGCTAAAGTGTTTAAGAAAAATGTATGTTGGAAATCTTTCTCAAACTGGATTAAATTTGATTTAAGTAAACTCAGTAATCATCAAAGGCACTGCAATCACAATATGCAAAGTACATTTAAAACTACATGTATTGCAATATCTATGTCTAATTGAGTACAATTTTGAGTGTTACTGGTTGCCTGTAATTCCTTAAGGCCCTGTAAGAGTGTTAGTGCATGATGAACATTAATCCTATTGTTATGCAGCAAAACATTGGCATTTGTAGTACTTTAGATACTAATTTAAAGAGGCTGCTCTGTAAAGTCTGAGTGCTCCCACAGAAGCAATCTTAAAATGCATTTGAAGGAATCGTGAAATCTGAAAGCTGGGCATGACCTCACTGGGAACACTTGAAAATTCACCAGGACAAACTGGGCCTTCATAGGGTAGCCTTTTGTGTCTGAACATTCCCTGTTACCATTTCCTTCTATAAGGGGAAGATGCAGAAGATACTAGGAGGAATTAAGTCAGTGATTGGCCTCTGTAACATGCATATTTCCACAGGTCTTAGACTTCCAGAAAAACGGACATAATTCTTATAGCAAACATTTTTTTTTCAGCAGCTTAGAGCATCTTGTGGAAAGCGTTTATCACTAGAGAGAAACTAACAAGGAATTTGAAATGAAACAAGTCATTTGAGCTCCTTTGGGTTTTGTTTGGATTTTTTTTTTTTTTTTTTTTACTTTTTTGGCATTGTGATTTGG
>NDXB01002891.1:0-56573 GCA_002631895.1 Agapornis roseicollis
GGTCTAGTTTCCCTGTCATTAAAAGGTGCCAGCTTGTTATGAACTCGAAAGTTACAAGGATCATCAGTTTCCTGATGTTTTACAAATTAGTAAATAAGCCAGCTTCCTGTATGTCAGTTTAAAATCCAGCTATGTTGATGACAAATATCAAGCCATTTTGTAAGAATGAGCTGTAGTTGATAATTTGAAGACTCCTAGTGATGGTATGAGGTTTCTAGTCCTTCATTTGCACAGTTTTATATTTTTCTATTACCATATACTTCCTAGATTTTTCCTCTCCATACATGCTCAACCCTTTCTGTGATCTGTTAATGGAAGTCATAATTATTTGATCATCTTTACTATCTTAAACATCATTCGAATGGGAACTTTTCAGTTCAGACACCTGCTTCTTCCACTTAAAAAGAATTAGTAGCAGAAGTTTTTTTATGATAAAGGTGTATGTCTTCACATATATGTGCTTTATGTGCTCAGAGCCAACTGAGAACCATTTCCATACAATACAGTGCAGGGAAGTTAGTGATTTGAAGCCAGAGCTAATAAGCAGCGCTGACAGTCAAAGTATATTAGCATAGTGTTGAACCCAAGTTAATATATCAAGGTGACTTCCACTCATGCACTATATGCAGAGCTGTTTGCATCTTCTTCCTTCAGAACCCTGTGTAATTTGCCATTAGTGGACTGGCTCCTATGAAAGCCAGGTATGAGAATACAGTGAAGAAAAAGTTTTGCATGCTATGTCTTACATGTAATTCTCACTACACCAGTGTCTACAAATACTGTAGCTGTCCACCTTGCTAAGTAGCTTTACCTTTCAATCCTGAAGGATGGTATGGTAATGAAGTGACCTATACATGCTACAGATTAAATGTGGGGTTTTGATTTTTTTTTTTAAAATATATAGTGTGTTTACAATCTCAGGAGACTCCTGACCAGGATATTAGTGGTAGTCTATGAAAGAGATGAGTTACTCTTTTCAGTCTTGGAACTTTATACTTCTAATACAGTCTTTCATCAGGATCCCTACATTTATTTAGCTTTAATATTTTTCCATGAGATGTAATAAAGCATAACGTAACTGGAGAATACGTGAGGGTTGTATGAAATGCATGCCACTTGGCAAGTCTGGAACTGATTTCTAAAGCAAAAGTGAAAAGGCTTTGCTACAAGTAAAAGCAGTGTCTTCCCTTCTACCTCCTTCACTTAAAATGAATATGTAAAACCTGCGGGATTGTGAAATCCTCAGTTATAGAAGGACAGGTACACCATTGAGAGTTGCGATACTACTTGTTGTAAATACATACTGTTGGAGGGCCTGTCTTCTGCCTCTCTTACACTACTGGTCCTTCCCATTTAGCTCTGCCCAAGTGAATGAAAGCAGTAGGTCACTCTGAGATTAGCTCTACGGTGCCACTATTTCTAAGACATGAATCATGTAATTTTTCAGTAGTTGTGGCTTGTTTAAAGGCTGTAAATAATAGCAAAGATAAGGCTGCAGACAAAAAAAATGAACAAATGGTGCTTTCCAGAATGATTGCTCTGTACGTAAAATGAATATATATATATATAAAGAAATAATACAGGTGTTAGAAGTGCGTTCTTTAAAAGGCATTTCTAAAACATCTAGTTCATAATTTAGAATAGTTCAGTATAGCTGTTGATGTAGCCATTCTTAAAACAATTATGCTAATTGAACAAGTGGGAGACTTGTATGGAAACTTGTCTAAAATACAGAATCATGCAACCCGTGTTCTATGTGCAGCAGCAGCATGAAAGTAATAAGATCAACATACTAATTACATTTTTTGACAGGCCTGTTACAAATGCTATGGTTTCTAAATTTCCCTTTCTTTATAATCTAAAAGTTTGAAACTGAACTGGTGTGTCAGGAAACAGCCCGGGGTAAATTTCTAATACCTGATTGGGTTTCCATTTTTATTTTACTTACAGGTAACTTTAAGACATCTCTGTCTGAGAAGCTTGAAATTGTTTTTTTGCCTGCGAAAACTGGGAAATGTTTAGAAATCAGTATCAGGTAAAAAAAAATAGGTTTTTGTTACCCTTTTTCATTTAATCTCTGGGAGAACTCAGTTAAAGTTGGCTTAGCTGGGCGAAGTGGGGTGGGCAAAAAGTCCAGAAACAAAAATGTTTTGGAATTTTTCATTATCCAGTATGTTTTCTAACAATGTTATAAAATAGGATGTAGCTGCTGATGCTGTCAGGGCTACTGGACACTTAACATGCTGTTACCCATGGCTTCTTGTCTGAATTTACTCTCATGGGCCATGGGAGGCACACCATCTGCTCCCACCCTGTCATGGGAGCAAGTCCAGCACTTCAGGTATAGTCAGAACATGGGGGTTGGTTTATTCTCTTGGTCCAGCACAGGGTTGTAACAACACTCATTGCTTCATTTGATTCACAGATCTTATACTTTTTACTGTTTCCTGGCCTTCCTTTTCACCATGATTTGCCTCCCTTTCTCTACATGAGTGCCCTTCTAAGGGAGCAACCCACATGTGACTGCTCTTTCCCCCACTTTTGCCTTGGTGGTGTCAGCTGTGCAGGATTGTGCTCCCCAAAAGATGCTCCATACTCCCCTCCAGTTGATTGTGGAGTTTGACAGTTGCTTGCTTAACGCTCCCTTGGCCCCCCGTGAGGTCCAGCCATCCTCCATGGCAATAAGGAACTTTTTCTCATGCCATGTCTAGTAGTATTTTATGCCTTGTTCAGTAAGTTTAACCTCAGCTGAGGGGCTACTCAAGGGCTGAGTATTAACAAAAGGTATTTGTAGATATGGGAGAAAAAGCCACTTACTTTTATCCATTATAAATTTAAAAAACATTTTATGAGTGCAGTCTCTGGAATGCCATTTTGAATCTCCTTAGAACTTAGTCTGGTCACTGGGGGTTGGAATGGAAGATGTCAGGTGTGGGTGAGCAGAGGAAAATGCCTGGTTCATACATGGTGCAGAGTAGATGTTCTCTGAAAGCATAATTTGAAGAGCATTTATTTTGCTGACAGGACTGCTCACCCCTCTTGTTCACTTTGACTTGTGGGTGATCGTTTGGGCAGCTGAGCAGAAAGAATCAGGGAGTACAGGCAGCTAGGATTGAGAAGAGAGCAGCAGAGTTGTAGTGATTGATTAGGTCAATCATGCTGCTCAGAAAATGCTTAGCAAACCGTAGGCTGAGTGCATCAGATGCCACCAGAAATGTGACATCAAATGGGAAAAATATTGAAGCAAATAATTCCCTAAGGAGAGGTGATAAAGCCTACATCCCCCAAGAGCCTGGGGTTAGGTTCTTTGATGTAAAATAGTGCACATGCTCTGTGTAAGGAGTTGTCACCTGGCAGGGGCATTCATAATCTTTTTCCACTATTAATGGTCTGATGTCTTGTGAAGGCTGCAGCATGAGTACAGTGCTTTTTATGGTAATACTGGTAGGGTCAGATATCTACTATGTGGCCACTTAAATTGGCCCAGTAAAGACAGTAAATTTCTGTGAGTTTCCCAGGCTGATCAAATCAGGCTGGAATTTGGTAACTAGTAGAGAAGTTACTGGGAAATGTCTTTAACATACACATGTAGACAGATTGTATAAAGTTCATTTCCATAGGAAATCAGGCAAAACATTCAATCTGCTATACCTTATTTTTAGCAGTAAGTTTTAAAACTCACCTCATTTGATGAATGGTAGAAATTAACCATATTCAAATATAAATTACTAATCTCAACAAATGAACAATTACTGTAATTTTGCTTTTTAGAGAATGACATTCTAAAATAAAATGTTAAACATTCCATGGTATTCCTTCAATTTTATGTTCTGCTCCTCTATTAAAGCCAAATACTGACTATTTTAATTGCTGTGTTGCAGTAGTCAAGAAGCTGTTATTAACGTTCTGCTCTCTGACTGATCATTTAATACTGTCTGTGGTAACAGCCTAATATGGGGAGGGATTGTTCTTACCTCCTCGTCTTGACCATTGATGATTCAGTGCTGAGCATGTGGTTGGATGGTGTATCCTTAAACCATTTCATCATCATTTACTAGGGTGGCCCATTTGTTGAAATATTCAGTGCTCAAGGCAAGAGCCCAGAAGCAATATGGAAGATTTCTGGCAATCCATCAGCAATACGGAAAGTAAGTTTTTTTAAAGAAGCTTATAAAACAAGTATAAAACAAAAAAATGTGAATGAAGATTAATTTTGTAGTTTAAATACTTAGGAAGTAATTTTGCAATTCTGCTACCTAATGGGTTGAGTTGGGCCCATTGGATCATGAGTCCTGTTTGTCAGCATTGTTTGTTCATAAACCATGCAAGTAAAGGACATAATCTGTAAAAATAGATTACCATGATATTTGAACTCCTGTCATACTTGCAGTGCAATATGCCATTTGAGATGTAAAAAATTCAGCTTTTCATGGTAGTGGTGAGTTGATTGTGAGGAGAAGAATTCTGTCATGATGCTTATGTTTGGTTATTGTTCCTTTCTGTAGGAGTATGATAAAGAAGTAAAAGGCTTTGTTTTTGTACTTGAAGGAAACAGTCAAGTCAACAAGATGCAGCTACCAAAGGAAACTAGACAAACATGTAAGTATCAAAGAATTTAATGTCTGTGATGTTGTTCTGATTATTAAATCAATCTTGTATTGTAATGTAAAACTTGCTATATTCTCCCTTACTTTGGGCATAATTCAGTATTAGCAAAGGGGTTTTTCATTAACTTTTTAGATGGTCAGATACAAAGAAGTAAAAGGTATAGAAGTTAAAGTAACGGCAGTAGGGAAGATCCTTGTTGATACATTCTGTCCTGGTGCTGCTGGGTTCGCTTCTTGTCATGGTTTAAGCCTGGTTGGTAACGTAGAGCTATACAGCCACTTACTCACTCCCCCTCTTCCTTCCCCCACTTCCAGAGGGATGAGAAGGAGAATCAAAGGAATGTAGGTGTATGGTACAAAATTGAAATGCTTGATGGTGAAATGGGCATNATTAAAGTAACAGCAGTAGGGAAGATCCTTGTTGATACATTCTGTCCTGGTGCTGCTGGGTTCACTTCTTGTCATGGTTTAAGCCCGGTTGGTAACTCAGAGCTATACAGCCACTTACTCCCCCTCTTCCTTCCCCCACTTCCAGAGGGATGAGGAGAATCAAAGGAATGTAGGTGTATGGTACAAAATTGAAATGCTTGATGGTGAAATGGGCATCTGACTGCACACAGCACATTGAATTTTTCCCCCCCTGTTTCTAGTGGGACTGATCCAGAGATTTCTGACACTTCAGATTTTTGTGCCACTGGGACGAGACTTCTCCACTGAGTTACTGTAAGGTGCATAAAATTTCCTTGAATACTTAGTGCCTGTTTGTAGCCGTTAATTGTGGTAGCAGACGTTGCATTAAAGCATAGTGATTTATCAGGTCAATAAGGAATTAAGCTAATGAGGTTGTTATTTCTTGGATGTTTTAAATACTGACGTTCCTTTGAAGACAGAACAAACTAAAAATCATGAATGGGAACTTGGGTTATTGTCAGTCTTGGACAGCATTCTGCCCCCCAGGTGTTAGTAACCAGCACAACTCAGTTTTGTAACCAGCAGAACAACTAGATCTGGATTAACAAAAGAAACACTAGGCCGTTGGAAACCCTGTGGTGTTAATTATAACGTGAATAATCTATTTCATTAAGTCAGGATGGTATGCTATTTGATGTTGCTGGGTAATTCTGTTGTCTTCTGTACCTCTGTGCAAGTAGAGTTATTTGGAATGTTTTGTTATTTTAACAAANCAGTTGTTAGTAACCAGCACAACTCAGTTTTGTAACCAGCAGAACAACTAAGATCTGGATTAACAAAAGAAACACTAGGCCGTTGGAAACCCTGTGGTGTTCATTATAACGTGAATAATCTATTTCATTAAGTCAGGATGGTATGCTGTTTGATGTTGCTGGGTAGTTCTGTTGTCTTCTGTACCTCTGTGCAAGTAGAGTTATTTGGAATGTTTTGTTATTTTAACAAATATGCTAGTGTGAATTGACTCAATTATTAAAATTCCTCATTGGATGTGTAACAATTCATGCAGGGTTTTAAGTCTTGGTGATTTGTTAGTTAGTGGGCATTTATAACTTACATCATGTTGGTAAAATCATACATTCCTCTGTAGCATGCTTTATTTTTGACATGAATTTCGAATCTGAACATTGATAGAATCTTTGAAGGATAAATTATTTACCACATATCGTCACCAGAGAATATTTCAATTTCTGAACACTGCCTCTTAACTATTCTTTCAATACTGCTGAGGAGAGTCTGGCTCAGTCTTTACTCCCTCCCATCAGGGGTTTATACACGTTAGTGAAATCCCCTTGAACCTTCTCAAGGCTAAACTGAACCTCTCTGTTCAGCTCCCTGAACCTCTCCTAAGTCAGATGTTCTGGTCTCTTAATCTTCATTATCCTGCACTGGACTTGCACGAGTATGTCTGTCTCTTCTGTCATGGAGCTGAATACTGGACCCAACGCTCCTGCTGTGGTCTTACCAGGGCTGAGTAGTGAGGAAGGGTTGCTGCCCTGGGTTTGCCGGCAATGCTTTTCCATGTGCAGCCCAGGGTGCTCTTGACCCTCTATTCTGGAGATGTGCATTGCTGACTCAGGGTCGACTTGTTCTCCACCAGTGACTGGGACCCTGAGGTCATTTTGTACAAAGCTGCTTTCCAGACCCTCAGACTGTTCTGGCACATGGGATTATTCCTCCCCACATACAGGGCTTAGTCTGTAATTTAAAGGTATGACTTTGTATTTTAAACCTGATTTAGTTTAGGGAGTTTTTTTTCTTTTTGAAATTCATCCTAATTAAGGCAGGTGCTTGCTTTTTGTTCCCATGTATGTTTTGCAAGGCAGAAGAATTTTCAGAAATCTTCAGAATAACCAAACTCAGTTGGTAGGCATTGTTTTGAAAAACTGGCATTTTCCTACCTCTCTTTGGAATGACATTTCAGAATTAGCATACCCTGAAGCCACAGTTGTAGCTCCTTTTTACACTGTTAGGAGTGATGTTTTTGATCATACATAGGCGCTTAGTGGGTTTATAACAGAGAGATGCTTTTGATTTATTGAATAAACAGGAACGCTGTGGAGTTTCAAACTCTGGAACATACCTGATAAGGTTTAAGAAGTTTTCTGTCAAAGTTTAGCTAGTTATGTATACAGGAGACTGCAGGGGGGAAAGGGCTTAAAATGTCTGTGTTCCTAAAGTAGTTGTTGATAAGAAAATTTATTGCAAGGCTTGTCAACAGTGCTGCAGAATGTAGATAGTTGTACTGTATTTCCTTTTTTTAATCAGTTTCTTCTGTAAATACAAGTTTATTATTGTCCAGTTTTTTGATAACCAGTACATACTGGATTTTACATGCATAGCTGATTTATTCATAGGCATGGTAATAGCTTGAATTTGTGAACTACATGCTATCGTAGTCATAGTTTTAGCTTTGCTGATAGAGATACAATAAATTATTCATATTAATCTAAAGACCCAGCATGTTTTCAGATACAGAACAATAAAACTAATTTTGCAAAACTTAGAACAACCTTTTAAAATTAGAAGTAGGACAGAGATGCTAATTCTGGCTTACTTCTAACAGTGTATTATGAAAATGTTAGATAGCGACTGAAGGTAAACTTTATTGAACAGATGTAGGGATTATTTGAAATTCTGATGTTTACTAGCATGGGCTCCTTGAATTCTTTGTGAAGCAGGAGTGAAATACAGAAACATTCTGAAAAGTATTAGGTTATGTTAAATTCCCTAGCTTGCAAAGGACATTAACATACATGTTAAAGCAAACATTTGTTAATAACTCTTGCAGTCAGCACTTTCATTAGAGTACCGACACAACATGGGTGGTAATTCAGGTAACAGGTATCCAAAAAGAAAGATATTACACTCTTAAGAATCTGTAAATATGACAGATCAGCTGACCGTTGCTATTTCTTTGGCTTCCTATGTTTTAAAATGGAAATGGAGATGATACTATCTAATTTTCTGAGGCAGATGCTACTTATGGAGACAGTAGCACTACAGTTGCTAAGTACATTAATATACTAGCATACTGATAGTTAAGCTTTAGCAGAGGATTTTATCTGGATTTTGACCAGGACACAAAGAGATTTCCATTAATAACAAATTGTATGTGAGTTGCCCTTTGCTTAGCAACATCAACGAAATGCCTGCTTTCATGTTTGGTAAACTTCCAGTTTAAGTCATTTATAAAGAGGCAAATACTCCTATTTTAAGAATAAGCCTGATAAATGAAGCATCTCTTTAGCAGTCCAGCATAATTTTTTCTAAGTTAATTTTAAACCTTGAATTGAACATTAACAAATGGTGAACAGAAGCAAAGTCAATAGGTAATCTGAGAAGATGAGTTTGTCTGTACTCTTGGGTAGTTGCTACCATTTACTTGCAATCTCAGTATAGTTACCATTGTGAGGAGAGTAGTCAGTTAAAGCTGAAAATATAAAATAAAATTGAAAATGGAATTGGAAGGTAATTTTGTTTTCAAATGGTTTGCAAATGTAGACGTTAAGTGTGAAATGAATGCAGTTAATGACCATAGCTGGGAGAGTTATGCACCTGCTGATCACAGGAATGTTATTATAAATGAGGTTGATTTTCCCGTTGACATTTTTCTCAACATGATCTTGTTACTTTTCTATCACATGTCTGACCCTTAGATATAAATACTCAAGCACAGGCATAATAAAAATACTTTAACTCCTACATAGTTTTTTTAGTAAGTCTTTGAAAATCAAGATGTGTGCTCCAGATGTTTCTTGCCTTTGTAGGTTTAGCGTAGGTTGTGCTTTTTGATAATAGGAAAAAGTTGAGTTTCACCACAAGTATTCTTGTATCATTTTACAAGTGGGAGTTCTAATGGTCCTGTTGTCTGAATTATTTCAGAAGAGAATTCCATCAGCCCCTTGGTTTCTTTTCCAAGAAGCAATGTAACTGAAGTCTGAAAGTTACACCAGCTGTTTTCCCAGGAAGTAAATGATTTTACAGAATTTTAAGACCATCTTTTTCCAATTTTGCCAGTTCTTCAAATGTTTCACCTACTTTTGCCTGGCCTGTATTAAGTATCTTTATTGTTTTAAATGTAGTTATTAGCATAAATCTTAAACCTCTTTAGGTTTGATTGTAACGATGTATCTCAGGTTTGCTGCTTCTTTACAGCACACATACCATCAAAAAAGCATTTTATTTTAGACTTACATGACAGAGTCAGATATAAATGTTTGTATTTTTATCTAAATGAAAGTGCTCAGTACTGCACTGCACTTTGGAATGTAACTGAGCTGTACATTTGCTAATGGCATTTTTATTGCTGAGGTACCTAATGTTTTTCAGGAGAGAGAAAGATAAAACTATTAATATAAATATAAATAATAAAATTTAAACATAGTGAACTAATATGATGAAGTGAATTGAAGTTTTTATTGCCAGTTGTTTGGAGATATGCATGATTTCAGTCTAGGCACCTACCTCTGTTGTAGCATCATCTAAAGCAACATTCTACATTGAGAATTACACAGCTTGAGATTCAGCAGGAATAGTATTTGTGCTTCAACACTCAGGTTATTACAACTGTGTGGTTCCTAAGGACACATAGCAAGGAGACTTAGGGATTTAAAGCAACCACTACTTCAGTTCTTTAGAGTTCTTTATTACCTTAATCTCATTTCAAGGTTTATACAGAGTGGAGATTTCTGAAAACTGCATTCACAGGTTTTCCATCAAAGGGAATATGAGAAACAAAGTGATGAATGGAACTAAGTCTTGAAAAATAAGATCAAGTCCACCATGTAAGACACTTTGAGATCTTCTGATGAGAACTTTTCAAGGGCTTGATGGTATTATTCATACATCCATAAATATGTGCAGATCAGTCTGAAGTCTGCTATGTCAAATGATAGCAGTGGTGAGGATGTAATGTTCTTACCCTGACACACCAATGAACTTTTTGCCTTTGAAGTGCATGTGACTAGACTAACTGCTAGTCTTGCAAAGTGAAACAGCTAGTAGATTCCTCCACTGTGTTTTTATTTGCCCACCCATCTTATGAAGATTGACAGATCAAACATCGGATGATCTTCAGGGGAGAGGAAAGAATCAAGAACTTCTGGAAGCCTGATGGGCTTTGTTTGATATGCATGGTGATCTTAATGACTGTGGGGAAACAGGAAGGTGCTCCTGTGTCTTTATTACGTGTGCTAGTAGAACTTTTTGGTCTTTGCATACTTGCAGTATATTTTGTACTGCCTTTGTTTGGTTGAACTCTTAAATTGCCAGAATAGCTCAAGTATGTAACTTGCTCTGGAGTTAATGCCCTCCTAAACTGACCTAAGGAAACCTAAGAAGATTTTAGGGTGTTTGTCTGCAGATTTTGGGTGGTAACATTTCACTACCTAAGCTACAAATAGTCCTTACTAATGAAAAAGTGTTTTCAATAATAAAAAAATCTACAGGGCTTTCTCACAATTTCGAAGTAAACCCCACCATTTAAATATAATGATTATGAGTATCTCTAACAACACTAACTAGTGACAGAAAGTTTATTGTAATAATTTGTCATCTTCTCAAAGGGGCTGCTAATTACAGAGGAATACCCATCTGTTAGAAATAGTTTTGTTCAAAAATAATAGGTACATTAATCATTACTTCCCCAGACAGATTGCAGCCTCTAAAGTAATGTCTGTTCTCTGGTACAATGAGGTAGAACTTCTGGGGGATATCAAAGTTGTGCTACTGTTGTGGTTTAACCCCAGTAGGCAGCTAAGCCATGCACAGCACTGCTCTCACTTCTTGTACCCCCCAGCCTCCTTGCTGGCAGGGCAGTATAAGAAGCAGAGAAGGCCTTGATGCAGTATAAGCTCTGCTCAGCAATAATGAAAACACATCTATGCTACCAACACGGTTTTCAACACAAATCTAAAACACAGCTCTGTATAAATTATCTTTGAAGAAATTTCCCTCTATGCCAGCTGAACTCAGTACAGCTGCTTACAAGACTTGAATGAAACAGAACATACAAATGAGCCTCTTTATCGATTTAAAGGAAACCTAATTTTTGTGAGCAAGGCTGTGGTCTGTATCTGTTAGAAATGTCCTTGGTGTCATTGTCAGATGACCTGAATAGTGAGTAATAAGCTTCAGTAATAGAATTCGCATTTGAAGAGATGTGCTCAAAAAGTAAATCAGACAATGTCTTGTGTCTCTGTCTTTAAGCTGACAAGAGTCTATGTGAAATGACAGAGACAGTTTTAGGAAAAGAAAGCAAATAATGTTTTCCTAGTTAGTGTGTGACAGTGTGTCCCAAGATAACACGAGCTTAAGGGGCAGAAACAAGTGCGATTATTAAAGGCTACTGGGTTCTCGATTCATACAAATTGAATTCCTTCATAGTCTGAAGGGCTGTGGAAAGCTAGCAAAGAGTGTAGACTGTTGAAATAAAATTAGCATGTAAAGTGATTTTCTATGTGCAAGAACATAGCCACCAGTTTTGAATTGGAGAAAGAAATCTTATTACTCATCTTGTAAAAGCAGTAATTCTCAAATTCTGTATTTGCTGTCACTGACACAAAGGTTCTGTATATGAATAGATGTTTTTATGATAAAAAGATAACTTAGTCAAAGATACTGGATTACTGAATTGACAAAAACCTGTTCTGTTCTCTCCTGCTATTTCTTTTCTAGGATAACTGATTTAGGAAATATTAAAAGAAGATTGTATTTATCAACAGTCCACAAGGAGTTGTCTGTAACCCCTCTGCATGCAAAAATTCCGCTGCTTACAATGAAGCGCAGAATAGTAAGTACATTGGGAATATTTCTTGGACTGTGGTTGAGCACAGGTTTTTTTCACCAGAAACATATTATGGAAATTTATAGACCTGTTGAAATTACTGTTTGGTTTATAATTCAGTTCCTGCTCATTCAATACAGGTGTATATGTCCTCTCTACTGGGTAGTATCACAACTGCTTAATACTACTACTTTTTTACACTTCTTCTGACATTAGGAGTTCATTCCCATTTTCCAAGATAAATATTGTTTGTGATGTGTTTGTTCCTTACTTCTGCCATCTATTCAGCCTCTGTAATTTCTCTGTGTTCCTGATACTTCTTCATTATAGTGCTCCTTTTCATGTGTACCTTACCATGTAGTAGTGAGCTTCTATTACACTTGCTGGAGCTGCAGGTAGACTGTAGCTGATGGCTACTTTCCTGTACTTAAGGTTCTTACAGATTTTGGCACATATAAAAAAATGTGTATGACAAACTAATAAAAATAAGCTCACAGCCATCATCATCTACCTGTTCTACTCTTCCACACCCAGCCACAACATAATAGCTGTCAGAATACAAAATCTGATGGTTACAATATAACCTTGTAAAGGCTCAAGCCTCAGATACTGCTTTGGCAAATCATGTGGAAATGAGAATAGCTTAACTATTTTACAAATATAAGTATGCACCAAGAAAACTAGATAACACCTGGTATACTAAGCAGATCTGGATTTAACCCTAGACATGTGAAAGACTATTTTGCAAAATAATTCTGAAGTTATGACTTCTTTTAGAGTAGTTTTGGTGGAGGCAGTTGTGATAATTTGCTAGATTTTTTTTGTGGTTGGATTTTTTTATAAATTAATATGCATCAGATCATACCCCTGAAGTTCAAGATCCACTACAGTGAAATGATTTTTTCTTCCGTATAATTTAATTTAGTTGGCCTTGGTGCCATACTAGCACAGATGTTTCAGGATTAAAGTATACATTAATGTATACCACGTTAAAGTCAATCAGAATATGGACTTCAGGTTTGTGTTTTAATTTAGATAATAAAACATTAATCAGAGATCCATCTGAATGTTCTGATCAGTTCTAATGACAAAATATTTTAATAACTTTAATGCTTGAACAACCTTGAAGACTAGGTCTATATTTCTTAGTATATCTCAATACATATCTGTCTCTTTTACATAGTTATCTGAGTTTTTATTGTTACTTTTTCTTAAAGGAAGGAGTATGCTGCTTTCAGTGATTAGGTAGATAGTTTAACTTGCTGTATACACAAGAAGTAGTTTTAAGATGTTGTGATACCCTGAGGTCTTTTTTGTTCATATTATATATTTTCCTGATATTTTTCAGTGTGGAAGGGGTGCAAGCTTTGGAGAGGTCTTTTTTATGAGTCTCAGAAACAAATAATCAAATAATCTCCAACCCTAGCCTCTAGGGCACTTACGCCGCAGTAACTTTAACTTATGAAATAATACTGAATAACAACTTCTTTTCCCCAGAAAATCTTCAATGAATATATTTTCTTACAAGTCATCTGCAAAGCATATTGTAGATGTGCTAGTTGGGCTGTCAGTTGCTAGGTTATGTATACTGATTTGTATAAGTAATAGATGTACGTGCAAATATAGTTATATTTTCTGTTATCAAAATGTGCACTGTTAATTGCAACTTGTGAAAATCTAATACTTAACAGAGATGTTGTTTATAGAGAACTCTACATTAAACTCTTCTGCAATGATTAGTGTTTGGCTTTTATTAAAGAATATTGTTTCTCTTTTCTAGTGGTGCAATATGTGTATTGACTTGGTAGAATTCACCAGTGAAATATTCAGAGGAGCTGCCTTCCAGTCTTTGGATGGAATTAGTATTTCAGCTAACTGTAAACTGAGAAAGGTCTTCACTTTAAAATCCAAGCCTCAAGATACAGCTGAGAAAGATGGTGTGTTATAATTACTATGTAGCCTTAATCATAACTGTTTGTATTATAAAATCAAAAGCTTCTTAGTCATCAGATTGTCAGTTTGAAAGATTGCATGATTTCATGAAAACCGAAGTGGTAGCACGGCATATTGAATCTGCTAGTGTTGGGCTTTAGGCAACTAGTTAAATGTATGTGTACTCCTCTTTTTAAACATTGACTTCCTTAGAAGTATTTTGTTGAAGAAATTCTGGCAAGATTTATCAAGAAGAGAGCTTGTTTTAATGAGGTACATTATGCTGATAGAAACGTGGTTTTGGCCAAGAAAAGAGTGTCTGAAAGGAAAAGCTTAGCAGCATTTGCTGGCTTTCTTCTTAGTTTTGGACATTAGCAGCTGATGAAAATTTCTTCTTTCAATAATCCAAGACAAAGCTGTAACAAAACAGTACTTCAAGAAACAGAACTATGAAGCTATGGTAAATGCCTCTCTGAGATTTTTAGTCAATTTATCCTAACACGTCCATGTTCATTGGGACTGTAATATTGGTGGTGACCTGAAAAATGAGATATTATATTTGTAATAGAGCAGGATATTGGTCAAAATTTGACCAGTCTCCCGACTAGCAGCATAATCCTGAATACTGTTTTCCAAGGGAGAGTTTCATTCCTCACTGATAGTTGCAGTAATTGAGGAAGAATTGAAAAAGCACAGCTGGCACTTTCTTATTTTAGAGGAGCCCTAGGTAAGGCTCAGCTTCAGTTTCGCTCAAATTTTCATTTTGTGGTTTTGAAAGAGTACACCTGAAAAAAGGCTTCTGGCTTCTGAAGGATGGATAGTTAGCAGTATTGTAAGTATAACAAAAAGTATCTTCCATTTGGAACACCTAAATAAGGGAGAGTATGTGATCATTGTAATTCCTCCTCTTTGTTGATGAGGTTGGAAAAGAAAAATTACTTCAAAAAATGGCTGCAAGGAGAATCTGGCAAATTCTCAGCAGAAACTGCAGTTAGAGAGCTTACTGGCTTTCATTTAATTTAATTCTGTTGGTGCATAGTTTTCTCTCTTCCATGCTAAACAGTTTTTGAAATGTGCGTTAATGTTCTAAGTGAGTTCCAAAATTCCAAAATGTAGTTAACATAATGAGTAGACAGCTTTAATGAACTGTGTGCATGGTAAAATATTGCAGTTTTAATTACTGGATTATCAATTCTGTGATAATTGCACAGCTGGTGAGCATTAGTATTTTCTGTATGCTTATTTTCTTATCTAGGCAAGTCATAGAATCATTGGAAAAGACCTTTAAGATCAAGTCCAGCTGTTAACCCAGCACTGCAAAGTCCACCATTAAACTATGTCCCTTACTGCCACATCTGCATGTTTTTTAAATACCTGCAGGGATAGTGACACCACTGCTTCCCTGGGCAGCCTGTCTCCATGCTTGACAAACCTTTCAGTGAACAATTTTTTCCTGATATCCTGTCTAAACCTCCCTTGGAACAACTTGAGGCCGTTTCCTCTTGTTCTAACACTTCTTACTTGGGAGAAGAGACCAACCCCCACTTCGCTACAGCCTCCTTTCAGGTAGTTGTACAGGGTGAGAAGGTTTCCTTCTCTTCTCCAGACTAAACCCGCTCTGTTATTTAGAAACTTACATACTGTCTTAAAAGTGAAAATTGCAGCAAAATTTTCAAATTGGTGTAACCTATTAAATAGTTTTAACCGTGTGAACTGAAACATATGGAACCTAACAAATAACCTAAGTTGAAGTTAATTCTGTTGTGTGATCTGAGTGAAGTAAAGATCGTGTTTTTTGATTCTAGCTATGTGTGGTGTTCCAATTACGCCATGTGAGCCCAAAGATGTTATTCCTGTAACCTGCCAGCTAAATAAAGATGTGCCACAAGTTACACAATTGCTGAACCTGACTAAAATTCACAAGTCAGAAATAAAATGCAGGACACATCCAGTAAGACTGCAAGAAACAGGTATTCTGTTGTATTAAAATACTGTGACTATGATCTATACTGTATGTGTACAAATAGTGTGGGTTTTCCTGTGAAAATGCATGGTAAGAGTTCCAGTGCCTAACGAAGTATGGCAGCTCTAGCATAGGTATACTAACATGAGCACAGGCACATCTGTCTGATGGTTTGAGATCTGTGTGCTGCCTGAACACTTCTAATAAATCAGTGTTGAAAGAAACCCATCATTTTCATCATTTCATTCATTAGAATTCTAAAGATATCAAAAAAAATAATTTCTTCACTCCCAGGATATTACTTTTTTTGTAAATCCAGTTGCACGTAACTAATCTGTACTTTTCCTTTTTATTTAAGTTATTTTGTAGATCCATTTGCAACAGTAAATATACAAAATATGTGCAAGGACTTTTTAAAATAGTGGGTTTTAATGGATTTTAAAATGAGAATATTTTGTATGCTCCATTGTGCTTCATGGAGAACTAATAATTTTACCCCTTTCAAAATACTGAATTGATATTTTCAGCTTAAACTTGAGAAGTACATAAACAACTCACTGCTAGAGCTTAGAAAAATACATAGGTGAGCTCTTTATAGGCACCTTCTTTCTTCTGTACTTTGTTACATTACTATTGGCTTCTACTACACAAGGCTAAGCCTTCAATTTGGCCCACAGAATAATTGCAATGTCTTACTAGAGTTTTTAATGTACCATCTCTTATGAGGCACAGATTGATCATACAAAGCACTAGAACATCTTTAGAGAATGAAGTAAGTCTGGAGTAGCTTAGAAGTGGATCTGAACAAGCAAATTCTTTTCAGAATCCATTTCCAATACATCTTAGTCAGTGTAGGCAATGTTAGAAGCAGTGCTGTAGGTAAGGAAGATGCATTTTTATTCCACTGTGTTCAGTATTTTCTTGGTCTTGATGGTTCTCATCTTCAGTGTTTGAATTCAGTAAATAATAATTTCCACCATTTCTGTGAAAATGCTCTGGAAATACATGTGCCAAAGTATTGACCAAAGGAATAACATGAATTACAGGGAACAGTGACTACTGGTGAAGTTTAATACTGTAAAAGACAAGACTGTCACAGCCAACAATAGTATTTAAGGTGTAGCATCTCATGAAACAATAAAGAAAATAAACTTTGAAAAAGTATATTTTGAGAACAACCTTGATAATATGAAAAGCTTAAGAAAGTGTTTTAAACTCCTTCTGCTTTTACCAGAATACAGAAAAAAACAGCTCATAAAGATTTTATCATCCCCCCTAAGCTACCATGCTGATGCTGGTTGAAGTTGTTAACTTTTGCTTTCTCTTTAGTAAAATCATTAGTAAAGGCAGCATAGCAGCTGAAATTAATAGCAGGGGATTTAAACTTCTGCAGAGATTAAGACCCTTCATACATTTACTTACATAAATTACACTCAGCTTTTCTTAACATGCAGTTACCATTTTTGTAATTCTAAGAGCAAATAATATTTTTAGAGTATTATTGCCCTATAAACAGTAAAGCCAAACTTCTGTTGTGAAGTTGGATTCTAAGTTTGCTTTTGATATAGCAGAGGAAACTCTGGAATTCCGTTTCTGAGTGTCTGTATTCAAAAATCAATGCTTCTTGTCTGGATTGTCAAAATAGAACGGACTGTAAAACTTAAATGAGTACAATAGTGTAAATGATAGATCTAAACAGAATAATGAATGTTCATTTAAAACGCAGCTCAGGTTTTATTGTCCAGACTAGAGAGATCTATAGCTTTCACATATTTGTAGTAAAATAATTAACAGTAGCATCTTTGACCTGCATGAAAAGGAAATGCCTTCAGTTTAATCCTTATTCTTAATCCAATTTTAAGAACATAGAATGTATTCTTCCAGACATATTTTTCAAATTGCTGAAGTTGTCCTTGAAAATGGAAGCTTTGGTATATTTAAGTACATTTTAATTGGGAAATGTTCTTTTTATCTACTAAACTTTGTTTCTTTGATAATCAAATGACTGGATTATCTTTAGTATCAACTTTTAATGGCACATATTTCATTATGCCATCAACACTCTGTTATAGGTAGATGTAGGTAATTAATTGCAGTCAGTTAATGTGTTCATGAAGAGAGAATTCCATGCAAATCAGCTTTTATAATCGGAGCTAAGACCATCCCAAGGGAGTCAGCAAATTAAATGAATTGATGTTAAACCAAGATAGTCATCTTTATGAAATGGCAGTTGTTAGCTGCAACCAAATGTCACATCATAGAATCATAGAATAGTTAGGGTTGGAAAGGACCTTAAGATCTAGTTCCAACCCTGCTGCCATAAGCAGGGACTCCTCACACTAAACCATGCCACCCAAGGCTTTGTCCAACCTGGCCTTGAACACCGCCAGGGATGAAGCATTCACAACTTCCTTGGGCAACCCATTCCAGTGCCTCAGCACCCTAACAGGAAAGAATTTCTTCCTTATATCCAATTTAAACTTCTCCTCTTTCAGTTTGAATCCATTACCCCTTGTCCTGTCACTACAGTCCCTAATGAATAGTCCATCCCCAGCATCCCTATAGCCCCCTTCAGATACTGGAAGGCTCCTATGAGGTCACCACATAGCCTTTTCTTCTCCAGGCTGAACAGCCCCAACTCTCTCAGCCTGTCTTCGTATGGGAGATGCTCCAGTCCCCTAATCATCTTGGTGGCAATCAGGAAAAAGGGAAGAAGGTAATGGGAGAAAGTGCCTTCTTTTGTGCTTATTAGTACAGTAAATAATGATATTTGGTGGCTAATGCGTGATAGCTTTTTCATTTCTTTGATGACACTGAAAATAAAGCTAATCTTGAAGATTAAATAAGTGTATGAAAAATTCTTAGGAGAATCAACAGAAAGTTTTATTTCTACTTTACTGCTTTGTGGAGGTGTCAGATCTCTAAAGTGAGATAGCAATTTAACACTGAAGTTATAGCAAGAAAAAATCTTCAGGCATTATAAATTAATGTGAGGTTACCCTTTTTATCAGCTCTGGAAAGGAGAATTCAGTGACAATCTTGAGAGTATTAAAAAAGAGGAAACCAGATGTTAGATGAAGTTCTGCATCCATGTGATAAAATGAATGTGTAATCCTTTCCGCGTTCTTCCCTTCTTTTGGAACATTCACTTGTGTTCCGTGTTTACTTTATGTTTGTTGTCCAGAGTGGTTGGAGTTTTCTGTGCTTGAAACTAATTCTCAAAATGCATCTGTGTGTTAAACAGTAAAATAATCGTGAAAAGCATAGAAGGTTTTAACAGGAATAGAGTGTGTTTGCAATATTAGAGGTCAGCCATGGTAATAGAGTAGATTCAGTGATTTCATAAAGCAAACAGCGTGGATAGTTCTCCTGTGAGCTGTGAGCGATACCTTGAGTCTTGCTTCATCTTTTGTGTTTTGTTATTTATTTATTCTGTTATTTATTAATCAGAGTTGTTTTTTCTTCCTGTCAAAAATTAGTTTCATTACTTCTAAAGAAATCATGCAGATAATTTTTTTGTTATAAATAGCCCCATTTTAGAGAAAGCTTGTATGTTGAAACACTCCTATAAAATGTGCATTTGCTATTCCTGCGTATTGCTAGGGATTGTGCTATAAAGGAATGTAACTTTTATAGATGTTTAGTAATTATAATTATTTTCTTCCAGTTGATTTGAAGAAATTCATATTCATTCTTTGTAAGTACTGTGATTTTTATAAAATATTATTTTTCTTAGGTAGCTCAATTAATAGAGGACAACGCAATATGCATACAGGTAAAACTCGAGATGTATCTCATATTGCATTTGGATCAAAGATCTTTGGGCCACCTCCGTCTTCAAACAGAAGAGTATCTGGAGAGGTAAGACAGCTTAAATTACGACAAGACTGCTGGCACTTTTATAAAGGAAGAGATGACAAGCAGAGGAGTCACACTACAGGGTTTTTTAAGAACTGTGGGATTATGTCCCCAGAGTATTGTGTTTGATTGTGGATCTCCAGAATAAGAGATACTGTAACATCCAGTGGAGGGCAAGTGAAATGCTTGGGTGGCTACAGCACGTGGCATGGGTTTGTTCAGCCCGCAGAAGAGAAGGCTGCAGGACAATCTTGTTCCTATTTTCAACTAATGCAGGGTTGAAGGGAAGACAAGTCAGAATCTTCTAAGATGTGCAGTGGAGAGACAAGAGTCCCTAATTTGCAGGGAACCTCTGACTGGATTTAACGATAGTATGGTTCAATACTGGAACAGCATCACATGGAAACTGTGGAATTTCGGTACTTTCAAAGATGACAAAACTTATCTGGAAAAGGCTGATCTATTTTCAGCATTACGCCTGCAGAGTTCTCTTCCTACTGAAATCACTGGTTTCTTATCATTCTTACTTTTCTGAATTTATTGTCAGCCTGATGAAGTTTTTGTGTGTGTAAATAGTTTTCCTTATGAGAGCTGTGATGCAGAGCAGAAATCCTCATTTCAGTTTCCTGAAAGATCATACTTAAAAATTAAATAAATAAATAAATATTTGGAAACATTTTATTTTTCAAATAAGCTTAATTTAAAATGTCTGTTTACCTGTGAGTATTTTGATAGCTGTTACATTTCTGACTTTTATTAAGAAAATCATGTCTTTCAAGGTAACAAAGACCTGCAGTAGCAAAAGTAACAAATCTTGCCAATTTCAAGGCAAGGGAAAGGGAACTGAATCCATACAAGACACTGAGAGACTGGAGCTGTTGTTCTCACTGTGCAATGATGCTTTAGATCAAGAAGTCAAAAGAAATATTCACCAAACAACTAAAGATATATGTCAACATGGTAAGAGCATAAAGTGAAGAATATTGTAGAGTTCACAAGCTGCCAGAGATTTTGCATGATTCTGACTGCAGAGTGTAAGACTTAATGCTTTGTTTTTCGTATCCTTTATCTTACCTTGTTAATTACTGGAGACATTTATATTAAATCATAGCTTATTCTCCTACATGAGGTTGCGTAAATGTTTGTTCTCTCTGCAGGTAGTCGTGAGTGTTTGAGCCAGGGATTACAGCCCTGTGGCAGTAGCCGCAGGTTGTTCACATCTTCAGTTTTGCTTCATACTGTGTATGCAACTGAGGTGCTGCAGTGACTCTTGATTATTTTGCAGACTTCTGCAAGCCTTTTTTGTAACTGCTGTGGTTTGCCTTTCTTCTAAGCCTAGTGTTAAATTTTTACTTTCTTATGACTGTCATATTCCTGCTGCTCTACAAGATTCCCGTGCTGTTTGGAGGATGTTTGTATCCCAGGACAAAGCTGCAAATGTTGTTTCTTCATGCCTGAAGTAAGAAAAGCACGCAGTGTGCATGTTCACAGGTATTTCATAAGCTTCTGGGTTGTATTTCAGACCCTGCAATTCAGACTCAGGATACCTCTGAGAGTGGAAGAGTAGATTTTCAGCTTGACTCATCACAAGAACCATCAGAAGACAAGAATAGTCATAGAAGATTATCTTTAAAAGATGTAGCAGAAGCCCCATGGAAAATAACCAGTGGTATGGTGCTCATTTTATGTTATTTTATATTAAAGTTGTGTGTGGTGTGGAGGACTGACTATCTGTTATAAATTTCAGAGGACCCAGAAGCAGTTAATAGAAAATATAAATGTATGTGTTGTGGAGGATTATGGAAATCAAACACCTTGTGAGAGAATTGCTTTTAAGCATTGATAAGGATTTGCAGGATTAAGCAGAGTGCCAGAGCAGTGAATGAATAAAAAAAGAAAAATTCCATGCTCTCTTGATTAAAGGGAAAGAACTAAAAATAATTTATTCTTTAAATCCCTATTAAATTTAACACTAAAGACTCAAACAGCACATGTATGAGAAATTTTACTTGTCCCAGATAAGAGTTTAGGATATTAATTATGGTATATGTGTAATATCAGGGGGTTTGGTTTTGGTTTTAAAGTTCAGTGGTAAAATTACATTTTTTTTCCCACAGAAGGACACATCAGCTTATGGTGTATTTCCCTTTCACACCTATCTGCCAAAAGGTGTGGATATTTTTTGTCATAGTGTCAACCTTCTTTGTATATGCCTGGAAAGTACATTAACTTTATGAAAAAGTAATGTTAGTTTCTATTAAAAGGCATAGCCTTTGTAAGCCAAAGAAATTTTCCTTCATGTTGTGGGTTATTTCCATTTTGTTTAATCTTTGGGATGTTTAGAAGGAATTGTGTACTGGGACAATGTCAGTAATCCATACTTGCTGGTAGGGTTTTTTTTACTGCTTGTGTTCATGAGAATGAAAGCAGTTGTAACCCCATAAACCCCAGGACTGATGTTCTAGTTAGGAAACTCCCGACAACTGATCTTGCCTCGTAGTCAGCAAGCCACAAGCCTTGTTCAGTGGTGATGAATTAGTCAAAAGCATAGTCCTGCCACTTAGAATCATAGATCAACTTGGTTGGAAAAGACTTTTAAGATCGTCAAGTCCAACTTGTGACAAAGTGCTAATGTGCGTATGCCTGTGATAAGTCAGTGGCACAAAACCACATTCCCCAAGCAAAATCAAGCCTATGTGGTCTCTGGCGCCTCACTTATACTGTGGTCAAAACAAGTTCTGTCAACAAGAACTGTGAGTAAATATTAGTACAAATTTCATGGGGATAGTGGAGCTTTCATAAGTGATTACATTAGAGGTTAGTCATTGCTAACCTCTGATTAAGGTTCTGATTATCTTAGAGGTTAGTAGTCCCTGCTATTCATAATAGTATCTTTTAGATTTATTATAGATCTCAGTTCAGCATGTCTTCTGGGGCAGGTGTGCAGTACCTTTACCAAGGTAAATTGTTTTAAAGCAAGGGATAAAATAAAATGAGTGAGCATTGTTTATAGTTTGTCAGTCTTATGTAGGCAGTGCTGAAACCCTCATTAAAATGTTAGGCTGTAATTAGAAGCTTTAGCCTAAGTCTCACTATGTAGAAGAACTAATCAGATATTTAGGTGATCGTTCTTGCATTTATCTTGTTTGCTGCAGTATTGTGATTATATAGTAGTTTGCATATTTTGCTAAGATACTCCAAATCATTCATTACAATTGATATAGAAGCACTGAGTTAAAAAGAAAATCCAGTATAGTTTGTGGTAGAGAGATAATAGGATTTGGTTTGGTCCAAAACTTCCCCCATCTTTCACTTGAAGGCTATTAACAGAATGCTACACTGACTACAGATTGCAGAAATTGCTAAACTTCATAGCATAAAATGCCATCTTAAAGCCTTACAGACTTTTCTGTGTCATACAAACTAATACTTGCAATTAACCTACTACTAACCCAAGTATGTGTCTTGGAAACATATCTTGAAACAAGTGCTCTTTACAGATGTTAGACTAAACAACCTGAATACTTGAAAATGTTTTGTATTATTTCTTTAGTGCATTAGATCTGAGTAAAGACATTACTTTTACTCACAATGGGGTGTAAAGTGCTGTGTGAGAAGTTTTTGGATGTCTGGGGCAGAGCTAGTAGGAGGCAGGAGTTTAAGCATCTAATTGCTTCCTCTTCTCTGAACACTTGACAAAAACTGTTACCTAAGATTTTTTTCTTTTGTATTTCCGATACTTTGTTCAAAATTGACTTAAAAATCTCAAACCCCGAGTGATTTGACACCTTTTTTTTTGCTTCAGAATTCATTACAAAATTTTATCTGTAATGACCTCTGCAAAATAAACAGCAACAACTGCATTAGAAGGCATTCTAAAATGAGAATAGAAAGGTGAAGCAGTGGGGGGAGCTGGTTGTTATTAGGTCAATAGGCCACAATAAATATGAAGTCATTTCTCCCTACTCATTCATGGTCCTTTGTGCATAAAAATTAGCAGGTTCTCATGAAGTGCTTGTGTATAACCATAGAGGGTTCATTACAGTGGTCTGAGCTATTAGTGCATATTTGAATACTGCAAATACAGAATGATACATGTCAAACATAATTTCACAATGGGGGAAAAGGCCTTCTGAATACTAAAGGAGTATATGTTATACATCTTGGGTCTTGTTCAAGCCACTGCCGAAACCTGGTAAAATGTCTAGATTAAGCTGAAAGGGTAGGTGCCAGACTGTTTAGAAGATCATAGAGTGCTGAGATAGGAAAAACATTTTAGCAAAGTAAATTTTGAAGATATTTTTTGTTTTGAAGAATGCAGCAAGGTGAAAATTTTAATATAGTTGCCTTGGGGAAAAAAAATAAAAACAGTTTGAACACTGTAGATTTAGCATCCAAAACATAACTCCAGTTGCCTGACTAAGAATCTTGAGTCATCAAAGACAGGACAATTCTGGTCTACTATCCTCCTTTGAGAAACTTGTAGCTATTGATCAGAAGAGAAGGTCTTTTCATAGAATCATAGAATAGTTAGGGTTGGAAAGGACCTTAAGATCATCTAGCTTATACAAATGAAAGTTGTTTCTTAAAAGTTTTGAATGTCTTAAAAGCACTAATGTCTTTGAGGCTCTTGAAAAGACTAGACTAACACATTCCTAAAATAAATTACATAACTTATATATTTATATTTCATGTCTTTATTAAAAGCAAGGTGAGATTTCTATATACTTGCAAAATAGCCTTTTTTATGTACAGTAGACAACAATCTGCTAGATTGTTTTAAAGCAGCATGATTACCTAAAATAAAAAGAGTTTACTTGAAAAGTCTTCATCTAAACACTGAAGTCTCTTCTGGAGCATGTAGATATAAGCCATCTATCTGTCAGGTCCCCACTTTTCATTGGTTCCTAGTACAAACTGCTGGTTAGAATATTGGATTTTGGCAGCTTTACTACCTATCTTTAGTAAACTGGGGAAATCACAGCAACCCAGTGAGAAAACAACTGTTTCTTCTAGCATCTCCCTCATCAAATCCCTCATCAAAAAATGAGACATCATCAGATGAAGTCTCAGCCTTCATTTATGGTGGCTGAGACACTTTTTTTTTCCCTCAAAGTATCGCAATCTGCCTGAAGTGATAATTCTCTAACAAAACTAAAAAGACTAGAATTCCATAACAAACTTACTGTCTTCTGTAACAGCAAGGATTTTATTAGTGCAGTGCTATTTCATTATTATGGTTTTAGTTATTTTTTATTGAGGCTTTTTTAATATAGTTGGTGGTAACTTGGTTTTATGGAGCCAGAAAGTTTCTCAAGATCTAGTGAATAATCCACACCACACTACCTTTAATGAAGATAAGGGAGTATTGCATGCTTGAGCAATTCTGCTTTTCTCAGATGCTGTTTGAAATTGGGTTTAATCAATCAAATTGACATTTTTTTCTATACAGTCATTCCAAACAGTAAAAATGTAAGTTAACAATAAGAGTATAAAAATGGCCTTTTCATGTTTATCTGGGGCACTCAATCTTTAAATGCCTTTCTGTAGTTTATTGTTGGTTTAAAATTGGTAGATTAGTACTGCCTGTATTCAGGGAAACTTGGCGAAATAGAGATCTTCACTCATTTTTCATGTCATACTATTTTTCATTATAGCTATAGTTTGAAATTGAGATTTAAACCTTAGGCTCTGGACATAAAGAAAAGTGTAGAATTTCAGTGAGAAAGAAGCATCAGTTTGTAATATCAACATTCCACCAGCTGTGTGTGATTTCTTTTTAAATGTTGACCACAAAAAAGTCTAAAGAAAAAGATCAATAGCCAAATTTAATAAAATTATGTTTCCCTAGAATGGAATTCAGTTGAACAGTTTCAAATCTTAACAATTAAATAGTTTCAGATNCGACCACAAAAAAGTCTAAAGAAAAAGAAAAGATCAATAGCCAAATTTAATAAAATTATGTTTCCCTAGAATGGAATTCAGTTGAACAGTTTCAAATCTTAACAATTAAATAGTTTCAGATTTGTAAATCGCAGGTGTTTGCAAGTCGTATATCAGAGCCTGTGGATATTTTGAACTGTGATCTGGAAATGTTCTGATTTAACCTTGCCTCACCTGGAAAGCAGCCTGATCTTTGTCATTGCATCTTCCTCACTCTTCCAGCTGTATAAATCTGAAAAGCAGAATGTTTCTGTATTAGAATAATTTCTTTTGCTGTACAACTCCCAGAGAAAATGAGTGATCAGGGTAACATGCAACTTGCATATTTGGCATTAAAATAAGCATTTTACGTTTCAGATGAATGGGTGTTTCCAGGAAGCCTCACTGAGGGTTTTCAATTGGATAGGAGCGAGCAGTTTGTAGCTGCTGAAGATTCAGCCTGCTGTAATGTAACCTTGCCAAAGAATGCCTCAGTTGAACATCACAGCAATGAAACAGGTGATCACCAAGTGAATAATAAAGAGACTTTCACATTTTCATCAAGACCTCGAACAGCTCCTCATGGGAATTCTCCAGATATGTCACCAGGATGTGGCATTTTCCATTTGGATTTGAAGCAAGATAGTAACGGAGTGCATATGAAAACCCAGATTGAAGATAATGTTCAAGGAACTGAGGGCAATGAAGAGGTAGGCTACTTTTTACATGTAATTATTGATAAAGTAGTCTTCATCGTAAAACTCCTAAGATGAGATTCTGTCTTCAGGCGTTATAGAGGATAAATCATCTTTTCCCCATAAATCTACGGGTAGATTTGTCTTTGTCAGTTTGCTGTACCTAACTTCATACAGCAGTGAAAATCATAAAATGGTTTGGGTCGCATGGAACCATAAAGGTCATCTGCCTCCAGCCCTTTGCCACAAGCAGGGTCACCTTCCACTAGATAAGGTTGCTCAAAGCCCCCTTCAATATGACTTTGAACACTGTAAGGGATGGGGCAGCACAGACACAAGAAACCTGAACGTGTCAGCCCCTATGCCAACAGAGATGTGAGTATAGTGCATGTTTACAACAAAAAAGATTTTAGGAAAACCTGCATTATAGATTTGAGCAAGATGTAAGTCTGTTAGGGTTGAGCAAGAGTGCAGTAAATAAGACTTTGTTGTGCCTTTTAAAACTGCAAGCTCTGACTGTTTTGCCCACCAATATTGTCAAAAGTGAGTTAAGAAATTTCAGCTTTTTAATATCAGTTGATGATTGGTATTTCTGCTTTATGCCCTGTCTGAGCTGTGTCAGCATCACCAACTCCAATTCTTTTCCAGTGTCGTAATCTTTCAACAATAAATTTAATGAAAGAAAAGAAATACTTCTTTAGCAAACATATCAGCTGCTTCTATATAGAAATACACAAAGCTGTCAATCCACTCGATAGTTGTATTGTGTCATTATGGTAACTGCTAAAACAATTTCTACCTTTATGAACATTCTATTTCATTTTGAGTTATAAAATCTGTTCCTTAGCATTCTGCTCTGTTACTTACAGCTGAGAAATAAAATGCAGCTGAGTTTCATAATATCAAGATGGACTGAACTGTTCTATATAGGGGGCCTATAGGGATGCTGGGGAGGAACTCTTCATTATGGACTGTAGTGATAGGACAAGGGATAATGGATTCAAACTTAAACAGGGGAGGTTTAGATTAGCTATAAGGAAGAAATTCTTTCCTGACAGAGTGGTGAGGCACTGGAATGGGTTATCCAGGGAGGTTGTGAATGTTTCATCCCTGGCAATGTTCATGGCCAGGTTGGACAAAGCCTTGAGTGGTAAGGTTTAGTGTGAGCTGTCCCTGCCCATGGCAGGGGGTTGGAACTTGATGATCTTAAGGTCCTTTCAAACCCTAATTATTTTATGATTCTATATTCTGCATCTCTGAGAACCCAAAATGCTGATGTTAATTATAAGAAACACAAATTTTCTCTTTTGTAGCTGTGGGAGGTTTACCATTATCTAGGGCAGTGTATTATTTATTAACTTAAACCCGTAAGACTTTATCTCAAGCAAAGTTATAGAATTTCAGAATTAAATCAATTCTAGCTAACTTGGTAGTTCACAGCTACAGGTTGGGCAGAGAAGAGATTCTGAGCAGCCCTGCAGAGAAGGACTTGCAGGGTGTTGGTCCATGAGAAAATGAACATGAGCCGACTGCAGTGTGTGCTTGCAGCCCAGAAAGCAACCGTATCCTGGGCTGCATCAAAAGGAGCATGACCAGCAGGTCAAAGGAGGTGATCCTGCCCCTCTACTCTGCTCTCCTGAGACCTCACTTGGACTACTGTGTGCAGTTCTGGTGTGGTGAGGCACTGCAATGGGTTGGCCAGGGAGGTTGTGAGTTCTCCATCCCTGGCAGTGTTCAAGGCCAGGTTGGACGAAGCCTTGGGTGACATGGTTTAGTGTGAGGTGCCCCTGCTTATGGCAGGGGGGTTGGAACTGGATGATCTTAAGGTACTTTCCAGCCCTAACTATTCTATGATTCTATGAGCAATACTATATGCGATACCATTCTAAAAGTGTAGAACTGTTTGGATTTCAAAGAATTCTTTTATTAAATTTGTAGAAAGTCAGTGTTATCTACACAAGTATTTACTTAACTGTAAAAAATAAGAGAGAAGTTGAATTTTGGGATGAATTTCGAATAAGTAAGCATTTATTCTATTTATGTTGCGTATACTTTGAGCCATAAGTTGCACAGAATTTCTGTGCTAGAACTATGCAGTTTTTGAAACTTTAGGCTTTTGGGGAGGGAGTGTTTCAGGCTGCAAACTGAAAACAGCATTTATAAATTACTCTTACTGTTTAATAATTAGTAACTGAAATAGCTCAATGCTGTTACTCAGTTATCAGAGTCAAATAATCAATTTCAGATAAAAATGGCTTCTTCTCCTGGAACCATTCATCATCAAGTGACTTATCTTGTAATGCTAGGCATGCCTACACTTTCATCTCAAATATCTGTCAGGGACTTTGTATAGGTACACTTGTCATGACAGCAGTTATGGATTCTGCCCAACCCAGAGCAAACCCAAGAACTCTTGCTAATAGCAAGGGCTGTGACTGTGGCAGGTGTGACTACATGTCACATAGTGCTATCAAAAATGTGTTTTACGTGTAACTGGCAAGTTTATCAGTGAAGCCTTCAATGAAGAAACTGAGAATTTTTCTGTCCTTCTACAATTCAAAGAATAAAGAAATAAGACTAAGATAATGTGCCAAAGGCAAAGGCTGATAGATAACTTCACTCTGATACCTCAGGATTAAAGCTCGGTGTACACAAGGGGTATATCCCATCTGCTCCTAGTAGGTGGCCTTCTAGAGTCATTAGAATGATCTTAAAATTACAACCCAGCAAAAGCAATCAGTTTTATGTATCCAGAGCCGCCCATCTGCATCTTTCAAGGAATACATCACACTAATGGAAGTGCTCATTCCTCAGGAAAATGAGTCTCATCTTCAGTTTACATATGCTGCACTACAGTTAATCAAGCAAACTTTATTGATGTTTCTGGCACCATTTCATGATTTAGTATTTAACAAATTATTCTAGAGCCTAAATAAATATGAATGGTGGATGATACATAGAAAGGTTGGAAGGATTTAAGCTTTAGATAAATCAGAGTTGTCCATTTATCTCTAATGTACGTGGGGAAAAAAATACAGGGTTTTCTTTAGTAATATTCCATGCTCTGTTAACCTAAGTTAACATGGGTTTCCAGCACGGATTTTAAGATAACTTATGGCAAATAAAAATCCATGAAAAAGAGAGAAATACAGATTTGTGTTGCAAGGCAATTACTAAGTGAGGGACTGAAACTTCCAATACACTTATCATTAATAAAATTGAGGGATTATTTTCTTGAATGTACATTTTATTCTGTGTAAACCAGTCTTGGACTCACTGAAATCAGTATCTTGGATATAAATACTTGGATCACTTTCATTTGCAGTAGGACTGCACCTTAGCTGTGGGAGGCATAATGAAGATGATATTTCAGTGTCTTACCGAATCTTGTAATACATACTGCCTTACATCCAGTGCAGTGGCATATGGCAGATGACCAGCATGATGAAATGAAGATGAGGCCTCTGATCCTTTCATCTTTCAGAATAAGAATGCTGAGGCAAATGCTGGATGTGTTTCCCCATAATTTTTCTTTCCATGTGTTTGGTCTTAATGTTTATTGTTGAGATGTGGTATGGGTGAACATCATACCCTTGATTCATGGCATATTTTGCAGAGACAGTATTTCGTGCATGAATTTAAGGTTAACAAAGTAATCTCCAGAACTCTTAAATGATATTCAAATGGTGCTGAATGTGATATTGCAGTATTATCACTTGTGAGTAAAGTCATCTCAGGATGAGTTATTCCTTCTACATTTAAGTTGAAGATGTGATATGAAAATATGGAATATTAATAATTCAGTGAAAAGACATAATTGTGGAGTTTCTACTCTAGGTTTACAGTTGTAATAAATTTTATTGAAATGATGATCATAGTGTCATAGAATCATAGAATAGTTAGGGTTGGAAAGGACCTTAAGATCATCCAGTTCCAACCGCCCTGCCATAGGCAGTGACACCTCACACTAAACCATGCCACCCAAGGCTCTGTCCAACCTGGCTTTGAACACCGCCAGGGGTGGAGCATTCATAACACTCACGTTTGGGAGGTCACCAGCATTCTAAATTTGGGCTGACATTTTGAAAATGGTAATCTTGTCTCCTTCTCCTTCTCTTTCTACTTTTCATTACTTGATGTAAGATGTTTGTGCTGTACTCAGTGTAGTTGCCAGGAAGAGCAGCTGGTTTTCAGAATTGTTGCAGATTGAGAATTAAGCAGCAGAGATTAAAGAGCCATTTTCAAATGTTAAGGTTATGTAAAACTGTATTGTGTGATGATGAGAGAGAATCATTCTTGCTTTGTTTCCTAAATTTAGGATGACAGCAGTGAATTTATCCAGAGAACAGAGAACCTTGAGATCAGCCACAGCAGGCCAGGAACACCTGATTCAGCAGTTTTTAAAGAGAGCCCGTTAAAGAGGATGTCATGGAGAAATGAATACTGGGAGAGTAAGGGACACAGCAAACACAACCTCGAAGAGACTATCTTATCAAAACCACAGAGTTCCACTGTGAGCAAAGCAGATTCTGTTAGCTCTCAGAAAAGCTTAAAGCCTACTCTTTCTCTGTCTCCAACCGGAAGTAAATCTGCATTCTTTAAAGAATTTCCAAATGGATCTGAGAAAAATGAAAACTGTGAAAGAGTTTCTGGTCAATTAAAAAGATCTGTCAGTAAAAAATCTCTGAAGAAGATCTCAAGAGAAGATTCATGTCTGACAACACAGAGTTTTGTAAGTTTACGTTGAAATTAAGTTACTAGATTGTATAAAAAGCTATATTAGATATACTTATTTGCACCGAGAAATATGTGTTTCATCCAGATACGTTCTGATTTCATCATAACAGTATTTACTGAGCCAGTCTATTGAAAGTTGATTTTGTAGTTTTTTGAGGCACACAAAATAGTACTCCAAATAGAAATCACAGAGGTTTACAGCTAAAAAGATGTGTCATTGAGCAGCCCACATTTTGGAAATATGTGAGTTTTGCTGTGAAAGATTACAAAGGAAAATGGACACACTTTGAATTGATAGCTTAACAAGGGAGCATAGAAAAAGTGTTAATGTAGACAGACTCATAGAATAGGTACGGTTGGAAAGGACCTTAAGATCATCAAGTTCGAACCCCCCTGCCATGGGCAGGGCCACCTTGCACTAAACCACATCACCTGTTCATGGCCACAAGCATAATTTCAGATACATGTGACTGGCTGCTTCAACGAGTGCATGCTGCCAGTAGTTTCAGTGGCCACTTCTGCCGCCAGCAATCAGTGGGACATGAGTGTTGGTCACCGTGCCAGAGCCACTGACAAGGAGTTTCACAGAATCCCAGACTGGTTTGTGTTGGGAGGGGCCTTAAAGCTCATCCAGTTCCAACCCCCTGCCATGGGATTCTTCATAGTCTGTCTGCAACAGCACTGAAAAATAATAAATCTTGTGATTGAGGGCCAGCAGTAAGGCTGTGTCATAGGCTAAATTCCCAGGATGCCAAAAGAATTTTCACATTCATCAAAGTATTGGTTTATTCCTGGTTTTTTTCTTCCATGGAGTCTCCTTATGGAAACATGCAGTAATTCAAAGAACAAATACACAGCTAATTATGTTCTTAAATATTTCTTTATAGCTCATTCCTTTTTCAGCTTACAGTGATGTATTTTGACTCAGGAACTGGAGCTTAAGAATCAAGTGTATGCTGTAAATCACAAATGAAATAGTATGTTTATTTTCCATGGTTTTGGATAGAATATAAGATTTGTATCTTGTAACATGTGACCTCTTCTCTAAATGTGTTAGGAGTAGATTAGATTTATTCTTGAGCATCTGAGTGAAACAGGCCATACTTCTTCCTCAGGCTTCAGGGATCTTCTTTTTTTCAGACGTAGCTAATACCCTGTGAGACCAAAGACGCAGGTAGCTGGCATCTTCTGTCCAGCAGCACTCAGTTGCTGATGATTAGGGAAAGGAAAAACAAACAGCAAGGAGAGAGCAAGCATCTAGTGCTACCTCCCCAATATGCCCTGCAGGCTGCCTGCTAGCAGCCCATAGATAAGCAATTCCTTCAGTGAAAAGTGCTGTCTTTGTGATGAGTAACTGGGGGTGGAGTTTTTTCCCATAGATGTGTGTAGCTGCTTTTTGTACCTGTACAGCCTTTGGCAGTGAAAGTGAATTTCAGAGTTTAACTACTGTGTGTGGGAAAAAATACTTACCTCCTTTTATTTGATTTGAATGCCCTGGCTCATTCCTGGTGCTTTCTCATTCTTGTCTGTGCTACAAGAAACAATGAATAATCTTTTTTAATTACTGTTCTTACCTGTGCCACTTATTATTTGATGGCTGTGTATCCTATACTGCCGCAACTGTCTCTTCTACAAGCCACGGAGTTTTATGGTATTTAGTCCCAGGACTGCTGTTCTGTAAACTTTTTTGTTATTTTACCCAAGGATATTCGATCTTACAGCTGCATGATCACTGATGTAAGAGTGGGTTTTGGATAGAAATATCTTGAACCAGGTAACACTGCTGGGACCACAAGAATAGGTGCCTCATCCCTGGGAGTGTTCAAGGCCAGGCTGGATGGGGCTTGGAGCAACCTGCTGTAGTGGAAGGTGTCCCTGCCTGTGACAGGGATTGGAACTGGGTGAGCTTTAAGGTCCCTTCCAACACAAACCATTGTAAGTCTCTTCTTTGTGACTCTTTGAAACAGTTACATATGTTCTTTAAAAAAAAAATAAAAATTAAGAAAGTTGTCAATTTTAAGATTTATACAATAAGCTGCTTGAATGTGTCTTTCTTCTGACTTCATACATATGCAGAGTGTTTTTGCTGGAGCACTTCTGCAGGAAGAAACTAGTATTCTAGGGCCTGTAAGTTTCAGGAAAGGAAGTGCTGACATATATTAACTAGAGTGAGACAACACTGGAGACTTTTTTTGTTGGCTGTGGGCATGTAATAATTTTAATTCCATTTTGAAACAGTGCTTATTGTTTTAAGAACGATGTATGAAAGGATGGTTTTGTATGAAAGAGTTTACAGAGAAGTAGACTTTTCTAATCTGCTTATATGGAGGACTGGTAAAGAAAAAAATGCTTAACCAAGTCTTCCTGGAGTCAATTTCCTAACTACTTAATACACTTTTAAGGACCTGTTTGCTTGCAATGTTTTATTCATGTTTTAATAGAGTTCTCTATTATTAAGTTCAAATATTTTCAATTAAGAAAGAAGTGCAGCCCTCTAGGTAATATTGCAAGCATGCAGATAGCTGGCAGTTAAAGTTTTCTGCACGTGTAACTGCACTCAAACAATCCTGATAAAATTGTTTGACCCTAGAAGAATGCAAATGTCTTTATATATGAAAAGAAATCCTTTAAACAGGTTTTGTCAATCTAGTGAAAGTTTTAAGCGTTTAATAAAAATACTGTATCAGAAGAGGAGCATATGCAGAAAGAGAAGGTAAGCTTTTAGTTACTAAATGAAATATTAATTTTAGACAAATTTGTGAGTATTGCAAAATTACTTCTTACATCAAAAGTTTCTCCTAAATTACGGCATGAACTTAACTTCTATTTCTATTTTCAAATGTTTTCTTTGAAAATTGACTGAGACAATACAAACTCTGTGAAGAGTCTGTTCTATAGTGGACATCTCAAACTACAAAATAAATAGTCCAAACTATTTCTCCTTTCTTACAAAGAGTTTATTGTACAGGATGTTTAGCACAGAAAATTGCTATGACATCTGTTCTCCTTTCTGACTATGGTGTTTCTAGAGTGAGACCATAACATGTAAAGGGAACAGGATGGCAACTTGAAATAAGCTTGGGGAGAGAGAAACAAATGGTTTGAACTATTTTGTAAAACTTACAAAAAAATCTGTGTATCTTTATTCATAGCTGTAAACGCAAAGACAAGCAGGCTTGGGCAATGTTTTTCCTTTATTAAAAAGAGAAGGAGAAAAAACGTTATTTCAATGCTCAGTGATTTTATTCTGCACAGCACTGATTTATGCTACCATTTTAATGCTGCAATGACAATTGCTTCATATATGAGGGAAGAAAGATAAGCTGAAGCTTCTCTTACAATAATCAAATAAATGCATAAGGCATCTATATAAGAAAATAAACAGGACTTAAGCATCTTCAGTAAGATCAATGAAAGTTATAGCAGCTGTAGATCTGGTGGAATACTAATATGGCAAAGCAGACTTTCCAGTACAACATATGAGGTGAACAAATAACTTATAGTAACTGAGCTAATAACTTACATTCAGTAAGGGTCTAGGGAAAACATCCTGTATTATTTTAGAATTAAAAATGGAAATAATAATGTATTCAGGAGTGAAGCCTGGACCTCAAAAGCCACAGATACAAAAGGGGTGGCAGCTGTGCTGACAGCTTCTGTCATCATCTTACACCTTGTACAAAGTGGCAGACTACATTTGTCTATGCCAAAAAATAGCCTCTGAGTGCTTGAGGGTTTTTTTTCTAGTGAAAATGAGCGCTTTGTGTGTGAAATACTGAACAATGTATGTAAAAATCTAGGATATATACACGGCTTATTGCTCTGGTTCCTTAAAATAAGAAGAATCAATCTCCAGTGTCTAACATTTTCTGTGGGCTGTATACATCATACCTCTGTGGAGCTGAATAATTGAGCCTATATGGTATTTTATTGATCACTTGCACATATCCATGAGTGTTTTGAAAAGCAAAAGTCCTGTTTGTGTGGTGTCATAACCTGAAAGTATTAAATGTTGCTGTACTGTTTATCTTAATTTATTTTAGTTCATACACCAGCAAGTTACCAAAATAACTTAAAACTTAGTGCTGACGTGTTGCTTTCCAGAGAAATTTTATGCCATACTTGACAAATAACTAAATGTTATGTTGCTGGTGTTTATGGTACCATGATAACTGTGTGATCGGGTTTATTTCAAGATTTGCATTTGATGCTTAAGCATAGCTGCTGGGTTTTGAACTTCTGAAATCCTGCTTTTATCATCTGGTTTTAATTGCAGTAGAACAGCAACTTTACCAAACACCCAGGATCCAGACTGTAGTCCATAGCAGTGTTAGTGTTCTTCCTTCTGTAATTACATCTAAATGTGGTTGACTTCATAGCTGAGCAGGAATCTGTTAACTAATCCTTTCTAGTAAACATTTTGTTTCTCTTTTAGTATTGTAGCTTTTAGAAGATTCCCCACAAAATTCTCCAATATATTTCTTTAATTCCTATAGTCTGTTCAGTGACCCTGTCTATATTGTTGACTACTCTGTTTTATTTCACAGGAGTATGACTGGAAAAACTACCAGTCAGATAGACTCAGTTCATCTGAACTGCAGATGCTGGCTAGCATGAAGAGACAGCAAAGTGAAGAATCAGGGGATACTGGGATCTCCCATGAGCTGAGTGCATCACAGATAGATAACTGCAATGTTAGCCTAAGTACAAGCAGTGAAGATACAGCAACCTGGAACTCTTGTTTCCCACCAGTAAGTCTAATGCCACAGTATTTTCTTTATATAGTTACTGTCAATCCTGAGACTCAAGGATCTTGAATATTAAAATGTGTTTGAGTAGCTTTGAAATTTACCAAATATTTTACCAAATATTTTTAGAATTTAGCAAGTAAAACCTGCAACCAAAACATATGCACTTCCAGCAGGTCCTGTAGTACCACCATGAACAATGTCTATTACATGTATTCCTTTCTAGAATCCTGAATAATCATGTAGGCTGTGCAGCTGGTAAAGTAGTGGCTGATGACCTGCAGGTGTGTGGTATAGTACCTAAAAAGAGTTCCAAAATGGATGAAGCCCAGATATATCAGTCAGCAACTACATTACAGTATGAGTAATAGAAAATAATTGCAATGATAAAGTCTTATTAGTGAAAACTTAACTGTTGAAAGCACTGAAGGAGGAGAATAGCAGCAAAAAGCTGCAGTATTTTGGGCTTTTAGTATGTGATCCTTCTGTGTTTCACACCTTGTATCCTTATTTGTCCTGGTACAAAACGGTACAAAATAACACAAGCTGCACTATGTGATAGAGTACTGTTCTAAGAAGCAGAATATTTGTTACAGTCCACTGAAGAGTATTGAATGTATGAAATCACATAATAACATTTCAGCACCTATATAAAGGTGCTTGTGGGAGCTGCTGTAAAACTAGATAACCTCATACTCCATTTATATCTCAGCAACAAAATTCTAATTTTACTGTAGGTGAAACAATAATAAACAGTGAATGTTGCTTAAGTAAAGCACATTACACAACTCTCAGAGGAAGATCCAATGTTAGAAGAGTAAACACTGCTGTGTTGACCCAATATAAACTGTTGCAGAGTAAATGCACTAAGTGTTAGGTGGAAATTACCTCCAGGGATCTACAGGGACCAAATAGAGGTGTGTATAGCAGCTGTCTTCCATAGTGAATGATCAGTACAGCATAGGAACTTTATGGTACACTGGTAAATGAAGGTTTCAAATGCGAGGTACTGCCAAGTGGGTAATTGCACAAATAAGAACTTGGTGTACAGAGTAATGTTTTTCAGGATATCAAAGAAACATTAGTTGGTTTTAACTATTTGAGATCTGTCAACATTACACATATAGTTGTGGTTTCGTTATTTCCAATGCATTTTCCTAGTACTTACTAATAGACTCCAACATGGTATGAATCTGCAAGACTGGGCAAATGGAACTCAAATAGAGAATAGCAGTCTCATTAATTTTTGAGTGGTTTAATTATAAGGAAATTGATAAGAATATTTAGACATGTCGGGTTTGGTTAATACAAATTAGATTACTAAACCAAAATGAGGTTTTAAGGTGAAATGTACTGCTGCAGTATTCAATGAAGCATAATGTAATTGCAAAGACAGTTCTTTGATCTTACTGTCTTGATCAGGTTATGTAACTTCAGCCTAATATCATCAGCCTGAAAAAGAGCTTAGATATAATAATTTAGTAATTTAATTTGTAATTTAATATAGCTGTGGTTTTTCCTAGTAGTCCTTTGTGGCCATCTCTCTGTACGTAAAAGGCAACATATTTGTCTTTGAGAGGTTTTTCAAATTTCATTCAGTTGACCAGTGTTGGTATGTTGTATACATGCAGCCTTGTGAGGTTTCTCCTCTGTATTTTGCAAGGTGGGCACTGAGGTTTTACGATGTAATGTAGAACCTCCTTTCCAGGAAGAGATCATTTAGAAAGAAAACCTAATCTTTCTCAGATAAGAACTAACCACTTAGTCCCTTGCTATAACAAAGGCTGCTGAAATGCAGCTTCTGCTGTCTTCCCTACCTCTGCCTTTATGCAAGGAGACTCCTTGTACCAGTACAGTGTTGGTTAGTCCACAGTACCTGTTGTGATTCAATTCATGTTTTCCTTTGACACCAGCTATTCATAGATGTGGTACAAGATTTTGGACTGAGGACCTGTGTTCCTAACACTCCTTGATTTGACTCTGTTCCAGTATTTGGAAAACAGCAGAATATTCATGTGAGGGTGATAATCCATTTTATAGACCTTTCGTATCTAAGAAGGTTATAAACAACTTTTGTCAGGGAAGGTGATTATTTAATCACCCCAAGTTGTTCTAATACAGAAGCTTTAGAAGAGCAGCTGGGAACATTTTTGGTATGTTGATGTTAAATTTCAGTATATTTTGGTATGCTTACAACATTTCAGAAGATTTTGAGAGTAGTGATGGTGATGCCAGTATTCAAATAGATAGCTGAAACATAAAGCTTAGAATAAAAAGAGATTAGGTTTTATGTCACTGATCTTTAGTACAACCACCACTTGAGTCAAGAGAATTTACAAATGATCTGTCTAGCCTTCCAAACTCAGATGCACAAACTGCAGGAAAGTGTGCATATATAGTGTATATCTAGCCATCTTCCAGGCGCATAGGCAAGGATTTTAGCAGTGCAGTATATAGAATAGAAATAGAAATATTCCTCATATTGTAGTTTGAGAAATTAAGGACAGCTTGAAATTCTCATCATGATTAAACTTTCATGTTTACATGTGTTTCCAGGTTGTATCTTTCTGATTATTTAAACCACTAGTATCTATTGCTTTCTCTTACGTTCTTCAAAGATAAGTAAGGAATATTTTTATTCAAATTTTCACTCATTTTATACATTTTTGTTCCTTGATAGAATCTATGGCAACAGCACCACCAGAAGGCAGCTTTTTGTTTATCATGTTGAAATACCTGTGAAGTTTTGAAAAGCAGAACAGGATATAATCATGTTAGATAGTGACCTTATGTATTGAAGTAGTATTTTACATATATATACCACATTTTTAGTGAGTTTATTTTTTTGTCACTTGCCATTGCTTCTCTAATTTCCAGACTTATTGAAAGTTCTCATGTTTCTGAGTCTAATGAGTCTAAGAAACCCTTCTGAATGCAAGGACACATAGATCAATCATATTGCTTAGTTGTGGTTAGAACATATGTCCTTAAACAACTATAAAATGGATATATTGAAACTGTATTTTTAATGCTATGATAGTTTACCAAGAACTGAATATAGGCTATCAGGAGAAATGTAGGTTGTTTAGCAGCTGGTGTAAACTATGACAGCCAAAAAGGAATAAAGCTGCTTTGAATATTATACATTACACAGCAGATCTGTAAGTTATAAGTATGAGAAACTTCTATTTTAAAATGAATTTGCTTCAAAGGATAATTACAAATCCTTGTAAAATGGGGGGAGGAAGAGGAGAGCACATTTCCAAATCAATAATATCTCTATGTAGAACTAAGTATTTGTAAAGACTTTATTTGAGTGTGTCTTATCTGAATATTTTCTGAAATATGAAGGTGTATGAAATCCCATGTTAGCTTTGCAACAATATGCAAGAGTTCTCTATACTGCAGAGGATAATGTGAAATTTATACCCATAAATATACACATTAACCAAGAAAATTTGCCAAGCTGATAAAATATTTCTGCTTTGGTGCTTCGTTTTATTCTAGAGATCCAGTAAGACCTTCCTGTCCTGTCAGGGTATTGGCCGATTCAGGTTCTTGGATAGCTGTTTTCAAACTTCAGAGACCACTTCAGATGTACAAGAATCATCCTGGAGATCATATATAAGAGATTTCAGGATATCTTACTACATTTGGTCCCTGATTCTCAGCCAGAAATGCAAAAGAGAAGGAAGATTCTCAGACATTGCTCATTGATACATCCTAGAAGCTTGCAGTGATATAATGCTGCATTAGCAGACTCCAGCACACATTCACTAAGACCTGTCTTTTGAGTAAGGAGTACTCAGAGACAAGAAAGATTACTTGTTCCCCAAGCAACTTCCTAAGTGTAAATTCAGTCATATAAGCCTTGACCTGCAAAACATTTGAAAGAGTTCTTCCAGGTTCGTACCTGATATGTGGAAGGTCTTCTGGTTTCCTTTATAATGGTTGACAAAAGAAGGCCACTTCACACAGAACTGGTTTGGCAGAACTGAATTCTGACAGACGAGGAGTGATCTTTAAACCCAGAATTATCCCAACTGAGAGCTCAGTTTGAAGACCCCTGGAGGGATCTGTTCACATCAAGTCAAATTGCAAAACTGAGTCAGACTATTCCTTGCTATGAAATGAGACTAGAAGTTATTTAGACAGATATTCTGGTTCACAGACTGACTAGTTCACTTTCTGTTTCATTCTCAGTCTTCCACTAGCCGTCATTTGGGAATTGCACTACCCATCACCAGGCAGTCACTCATATTTGGCAGTAATTAGGATGTCATTCGTCCTATACATACATTTTACAACATCCCTCCATACTTCCTAAAACCATGAGAAGATTCTAATTTTTATGTTGATTTCTGTAAAAAAAGGCAGTTGCTTTCACAGTGCTTAGCGTTTATTCTTAGCATTTCCTGTTCTAAATTGTACAACTCCTGTTAATGTACGTTTATATTTTCACTTCTTTGGCACTTGCTTCAGCAATTTGGTCAGAGCTGCTTTTGAGGTGTGTGACAATGGCAGGGGAGGTCTCTTCTGGAAGCACTACAAATATACAGAGAGAAACTATATTTCTGAATGTTAGGATTCTTGAATTTTTATATCAATTCATGAATATTGATCTTTCTTCCAAATAACTTTTTAATGCCATAAACCAAAGGTAGTTTGAAACCTTTGGGACACATTCTTAACAATGAATAGGTAACATTTGAAGACTGTAGAAAGTGATAATCTTTAGTGTGAATCATAGAATCATAGAATAGTTAGGGTTGGAAAGGACCTTAAGATCATCCAGTTCTAACCCCCCCTGCCGTGGGCAGGGACACTCCACACTAAACCATGCCACGCAAGGCTTCTTCCAGCCTGGCCTTGAACACTGCCAGGGATGGAGCCTTCACAACCTCCCTGGGCAACCCATTGCAGTGCCTCACCACCCTAACAGTAAAGAATTTCTTCCTTATATCAAATCTAAACCTCCCCTGTTTAAGCTCATACAGTCCACGTTATCTGTTCATAAATAGCTGAATCCAGGTATCAAGCTGGCAGTGCCATAGGGTATCACATCTGCTACAGCAGATTTCATTTGGGACTGCTTAGATTACTGTTACTGGTACTTCTGAGGAGAGAGGAGCCAGGCCTGCCAACCCTATTAGCTCTGCCTCAGTGTTGTCTCATCTTAAGAATAGTAGGATCTGTGCAGAACCAGCCAAGAGTTCCTGCACTGTGCTTTCTATGCACATACAGTCCAGATTTTCCTATCAGACAAGACTCACTACCCTCCCTCTCTGAAGCTTCCTGACTCAGCCGCAGCACTCACAGGCAGTAGAGAAATGACCATGTGGTCAACTCTTTAATTCATGTTTATTTCCAGCCAGGTAAGAATCAGCTGTTAAGTTGTACTTTTGCACAGTTAGAATCTGAATATCCATTTTTAATTTCACAGATAAGGAAAAAGGCTGTAAAATTCTAATACCAGAAGCTGCAAATGTATATGCTCATAAAAGACCTCTTGCATACTTCTAAACATACTGAAGGAATATTTGCAGAGTCATTTTTTCACTATTATTTTCTGTTCTCCATAGCCCACCAGTCAGGAGCATCACTATCAAAAAGAAATGAGCCCACTTTCTCATTCCAACCCACGGTAAGATTCCATTTATAGCCTGGGCAGTAAGCATTCGGTTAGAGTGTCCTGAATATTAAATGTGACATTCTTTGATTTAATCTTAAATCACTTTAAGAGGGCTTTACTATTGCTTGTTTCAGTCATTGTCTGCATTATGTCTGTGTTGTCCTGGGATGCAGAACTGAATTCTGTATGTTTTGGATGTACCACTGTGTATTTAATATGACTGACGCAAGCTTTGCTCCTACAACTGCTTTGATGTGTGATTCAGCAAATCTTCCTCATCTGACATACATACACTCTCATCTGTTTCTTTCTCCCTCACTCCCTCTCTGCTTTGAAGGCTTAGAAATAGAATTCTGTACGTGACTGTAGGTGTCAGGGAATCCATTTGTTACAGAAGATTTTAATGTTACTTATTTAGACACGGTTTCTTTTAATAGCGCAGTTAGGAGAGGGTGTTATAACACTATGAGATAGTTCAAATTGATCCTATGTACAGCATATTTTGGCTGTCAGGTTTTTAGCTTGTTTTGTTTTGTTTGGAATCAGCAAGAAAATCCCTGTGACTTTAATATGAGGCAAAATGAAGACAAAGGGAGAGGGTGCCTAGGGAGAAATAATCGGATTGAAATGATCAGAATTAATTGTTCACTTCCAGGTGAAACCCTAACATCACTTTGTCAATTTTTGAACAGCCTGAACAAGAGGTGTACTTATTTTTAAAAGCAGAGCAATTTCACTTGATGGTGTTAATGTCAATTTTGCTTGTTCAGGTTTAAATGGACAGCATATGTGTGTTGGGAGGGATAGCAGCAGACAACATTTCAGATACTTCTTTAGCTTTTATCAATGGTATGAAGTATTTTCTGACAACACACTGCCAGTCAGTTGTGCAGGATAATACACGTTGTTCCTCACACAGATGTTCTCAGTTACTTATTTCCCTTGCCATCTACGTTTTTATGGATTTAAAATGTTCTTGTTAGATTTTATGAAGTGAACACTATGAAACTTGGCATGCAAGTTCATCCAGATGCATCAGTTACTGCATCTAATCTAGCAACTATAAAACAGTTCATACACACATTTAAGACTTTAGAAGCAGATTCATGTCTTCCATGCACAGTTGCACTTGTCCTTTTTATGATCTCTTTTATTTAGTCAATAATTCATTGAAAATTAAATAATCAAGTTTTTGAGGGGAGATATCTCTGCCTATCCTGCATTTGGCAGGCTGGACTTGCTGAAGTAGTTTGGAGGTAGGAAAAAAGGAATTCTGTGAATATGCTTGTGATTTTCTAAATCTTAGTGCTAGCAAAAAAAGAAAGTTCCAGTAAGGTGTACAGTAAATGAAGATATTACGTGTTATGGTTGGAATGAAACTGTCATTTTGATGGATTGTGAGACAAAGAACAGATTAACAGATTACTCATAGTCAGAATGCAGCTAACTGTGAAAAATGTGCAGAAGGTCGTAAGTGTTGGTTTGTGCTGATTTAATGGAGTTTTGAAACACTGCAGGAGAATAATACAATGTGGCTAATAGCTGATCCCGAAGAAATGTATTAAAGTATGCTATCTCAATTCATAGCAGTGTTATGAATCTTTATACTAAACGATTTGCCATTTTGTCAGTCCAGCCAGCAGGATAGACTAAAGCACAAAAATATCTGTAAAAAAATCGAAATATCAAGGGAGTTTGTTAAGATTTAAACCAAACCCCTCTGATTCTTTGGATTTCTGTTGATGTCAATACTTTAAATACATTGTTATTGAGAAGCGCTACTTAATAAGGCATCACTAATTTTCTCAACAGATTTTACCGATGAATGCTATTTTCTGCAAAATTTAACATGCTGTCATAAGACTGAAAATGTTCATAAGTCCCCAAGATTCTTTTGCTTTCCATCATGTGGTATTTCAGTATATGACTGCTGTTTAACAAGATTATCATAATGTTCCAAGACTATATAGAAGAGTTTTCAGAATAATGAAGTTTTAGTGTAAGCTATTCTAAGGCTTTATACAGTGCAGCTCACAATGTCAAAAGACAACACTTGTCATTCCACATTGTTGTCAGGAAACCTGTAGATTACTGCCCATTGATTGTATTGGTTACAGCTGGAGGCTTTGATAGCTTAAAGGGAGTGACTTTAATGAGTCAGAATGTGTGATTAGCTTTGCTGGTTTAAGGAGATAAACCAGCTTCTTCAAGAAGTTCTCAAACCCAATATTCTTTATTCAGTCAGAATAAAACTGCCATAAATGGGAACTCAGGCCACAGTTCTCAGAACATTGCCTGTTGTCTCCATGCTGGGCTTTACTTTTAGGCAAGGTCTGCTAGATTACACCATCTGTCAGAATTACCAATGCAAACCCACTTCTCAGAAGTTTATCAGTCAAATGCCAGTGTTTACTCTGTACTGCAGTGTGGCCAAGAATATTTCAGCACACATGAGATTATGTTTTGGTTTGTTTTTTTTATCTCAAGATTTTAGAAGTTGATTTAGATGTTGGTATCCAATTTGTGGAAGTAATAACCTAGTTTTAATGCAAATTGTGTAGTATGTTTCCATCTTAAAAATAACGCTAAGTCAACAGTGAATCCCTAATACTGTAGTGTTTTGATTATTTGTCTTGGTGGGAGGGGTTTGAATAGCAAAACTATTAGTTTCTCTTGGACATTGAGAGAAAAAAACATGAACTGGATCTAGATTGTTTCATAGGTAATACTAAACTAAAAGCTGACATGAATTTGGAAGAAAGGGTAGTTTAGGAAGCAGAGATTAATGCTAGCAGTTCTTCCTTACCTTCTCTAAAATTGCCTCAGTTTCCCCAAGACATTGCCTTTGCTGATGTTATGTTTCAGTGTAATTGTAGAGAATCAGGTAAGTGATTATACTTCATGCTCTCTGACCACATGCTATGAGCTTGTTCAGATTCTAGTGTTAAGTTTATGTTTGCTGATTCTGAGGCAGCACAAACCACACATGCAAGTGGCAGAAATGGAAAATATATTCTACCATGTCACTGGCTATCAAAGTATGCATTTAACTGTTATTCCTATAAACTTCGGAAGCTTTGGTGTGAGCAAAGAATCTTTGGCCATATTCTGGGAATGCAGGTATGGTGAACAGTGCCAGAGAGAGCTAATAATGAGATGTCTAGGCAAGCATATTGCTGTGCGGAGTAGTTGTACCAGTTTTCACGTGTTAGTTGAACAGCAGAAGAGAAGGATTGGTTGTGAAGTTGACCGTATATGTGAAAAGAATATGATGGTGTAAAAAAACCTGAAATACGTTTTTTACCTATTGAAATGATGGAAAATTCAATATCTCTTCCTTTAAATCTGCTGTACTACTTGCTGGATTTCTACAACAGCAGTTCTGTTTCCTGTGGCAGAAGATAAGTTTTTTCCATTTTTACTGCAAATGGTTGTCCCCCTGTTTACTCCAGATTATGCCTGTATGCCAACAGGAGATAATGTAAAATCAATAACAAGTCCAGAAGTAGCAGAAAAACTAACTAAAAGTTGACATATTTTAGCAATTACAACACATGACTGAGCTTTGCCAGATTCCTTTGTCAGAAGCAGATCTTACAAGAAATGATCAAGGCTTTTCAGAAGGAAGAAGTATGTTACCTGTTTAGTGGGTGTAGGACAGTTGAGTTGAGACAATTACAGTCCACCAACGTGAAGAAACCTGTCAAGCTTTGGAACAATTTATCCCTTCTAGAAGAAGCCATGGATGTTGAAGTTACCTCCACAGCTGTGGCTAATCTCCTTGGCCTCCAGCTTTGCATGTATAATATTTTGTATCAGCTGTTGGAGCAGCCATGGCCAGATGTAAGTCAAAGCAGCCCCATTGTAAGTTTAATTTACTCTGTAGAGTTGCACTGTTCCCATCAGCATGAAGCAAACATAAAGGAATTCAAAGAGTCCTTTTCCTTTCCATTCCCTTGTCTTGTAGTTGAAATAGGTTGATCAAAATAGAAGGATCTGGTTTGATCAAAATAGAAGGATCTGGTTTGATCAAAATGAGATGATTTATTGAGGTCCCTTGAATTCTGTGTTTAAGTATTAATTTGCAAATATTTAGTCTAGTTAATGATTATATGAAAGCTTGAACGTGTTATAGCTCTCCATTGCTGATGAGAGATGGGAACTTAAGGAAACATCAGCTATATACAGTGTACAGAGATTAGTTTCATATGTGAAAAGAATTACAAGACATGGTGTAATATGAGTTACTTCAGTGAAAAAACCTGCAGTTGCGGCAATAATAACAATAAAAATTGTTCTGTTTTCCTTTGAGCTGTAGCAAACACAGACTATCATAAAACAGTGTATGTGAAATGAACATTGAACTGTGCATGAATGTGTGATAATGTGAAAATCATTTTTAAAAGCTATCACAAAATAGTGTGGAGGAGAGACATAAATTGCCTATTAAACTGAATAGGTGAAGAAGGTCCATACTCCCTCATCTATCATAAAGATCCTATCAAAATTTTTTTCTTTACAGAACCAGAATGGATGTGTGACAGCTGAGATGAATCCTGTGTATGGCCTTGTCAGTAGCTAAAATCATCTTACGCTTTATAACAGCTTTTTTATTTATAGCATATAGTAATTTATAACAATAAGATATGTTATATGCACTTTATAATGTAGTTACCTAGCAAAGCTTTTTTTCCAATATCAAGAATACTGTCAGCAGTAACATCCTGACTCAATCCAGTGTTTCCTTCTGAAAAACACTAGCAAACTGGTAATATGTTATACTTGGCTCTGACCACTAATTCTATGCCTTTATTGAAAAATTTTCAAGTTAAATTAAACTGGAAAGATTAAATTATTTAATACAAGTCAGCTGCTCCACAGTTCATGACCACTGAGCTGGTAGCACTCTGCTAGTGGCATCCATTTCAAATCTGTCCTCTGCTCTAAGTCACCAACCATCCAGACTGTGAGTGATCTACCATCTGCCATGTCACTGTGGTACAGAGATCTCCAAGCAGTGCCAAGTCAGTGGTAACCAAAGACATCTTTTTATGATTGTCTGTAAGCCTCTTTCCTTAGAGAGAGTAAGGGGTTTTGATCAAATTGGCCCCATCAGTCTCTAATCAAGACCAGATTGTTCATCCCAAATCTTTATTCCTCAGGAAAAACACTCTCATGAGACCTAGAGTCTTTCACAGTACGGCTCTGTGGATTATGGATCACACCTCATGTACACTTTTTGCTGAGAGAGCAATACCAGCTCAAATTGGCTAAAGAAGAAAGAAAACCTTAACTTTTATAGTATTAACTGTAAAGTTTATAACAGTAAGATCCAGCTTGATTTTGTTCTATCACACTCAACAACTTGCAGTTAACCTTTGAAAGGGTTTTTTAAGTAATAGTTACACAAACTGTGTTTTTATGGATGATTATTTTGATTTGTATTTTTCAGGGATTGGATGGACGTGTTCAGTCCCCCCATCATTCCTAGAAGCCAACAGCTGGAAAAGCATGCTAAATCTTCAACAAATCAGAGTACTCCAGGTAGGAATTTATGAAGTCAAGGAAAAGGTCCTGGGTAGAAAGACGTTTTGAAATGCTGTTTCTGTAGTGCTGGTGCTGCCTTTTCATAGTTTTCTGTACTGCAGCATTTTGGTTCCTAGTTCTTTTATTTACTGTTCTTAGCTCAAGCTGGTAGGGTTTTCCAGACAGTATTATTTGCCTCTGATAAAAGAGCAGCTTACACAGTTGAATTTCCTAATGTTCTGACTTGGTATAGATTAACTCAAAAAATGCATCTTTCTTGTTTAAAATGAATAGTTTATTCTAGTGGGGATGGCAAACCTATGGAAGAAAGAATGCAAAGATTAAACATTCTTGTGCAGAAGCACAGTTACACTTATGTAAGTGATATTTCTCTTACAAAGAAAAATTTCAGATTTAGCTTTAAATGAGATCTCAGCATGATTTCCTGTGTAAAAACTGTTGTCATCACCTAAAGTGTTACAGGTTTTTGCTTATTAATGATATTTGCTTAGTAAATGGCAAAGAACTCAGCTGAAACTGGAAAGTCAACAACAGTAGAATAAAACAAATACCTTGGTTTGTTTTTTTTTTCAAATGCCATTTTTTTCTTATCAGCTGTCCTAAGAAACAGGGTAGATACCTACATTTTTCTTCAACTCTGGGGAATTCAGTGTAACCTCTCATAAATCTGACCTGTGTATTTCGGCTGACCAAAGGATGATGCCTGAGTGACGTACTGTCTAAAACAAATTATGCCCTTCAAATGGGGGATGTTTTCATAGATGTATATTTGTAATTGTTTATGACAGCAAACCAGAATTTTGGGAAACTTGGGAATTTGTTGCATTTCTTCTGTTACTCACACCAGAATTTCCACAGTATTTCATTTTCCTTTATGCTGAATTACTTTACATCATATGTCCATGGCTGCACATTTGGAGAACAGAAAATCTCTATATACCCTAGCTTTTTATGATGGCTTTTTGTTTTTGTTGTGTCCTGTGGTATGTTAGTTTTCCTTAATCACTTCACTTGAGGTTAGTTATTTGTGTGATCAAAGAACAGTTTTGTTACTGACAGTCAAGAACCAAATCTGATCAGCAAACTGAATGCTCAAATTCATTCCATAGAATTCTGCTGCCCTACTCATTATTTTCTTGAAAATGCCACATTAGAAAAGGAATTATTTCTCATCTTGGACAGTGACTTAATGGTTACAAGATTATTGTGTGTGTGTGTGAGTGCAGTTTTCCAGTATTCCAGTTATCACAGGATAACAAAACCATATTATCAGAACTGAAAATCTGCAGTGATTCATAATGTATTCAAGATACTAACTTTATCTAAAACTGTCCTTAAAGAAAACCAGGTAGTATAGCATTAGTGCATTTATAAAGATTTTTTAAACATTTATAAAGATCTTTGAGGAAGAAAGGGAATTAATTTCTAAGAAAGCATTATACTCTGTAGTTCCTTTCTTAACATTTGCAGCAGCATTAATTAAATAGGGAGACATAATGAGAAGTAGTTTCCTATTCAACAGGTTTCATAAGACAATAAAGAGGAGAATTTAGCCTCGTAAGTATGATTAATTTCCATAGATTTTTCCCTTCTTGAGCATTGCTAGTTCTGATTTATAGACAGTTTCATCTTGACATAACAAATCAAATAAGAAAGTTTCCCCAGTAGGTGACAAAGGCAGAGTCATGAATCCTAGGAACCTCAGGAACCACAGCACTGAATAGCCTTTCTTGGACTACAGCTGTTGACAACAATCATATGGTAACCCTGCAGCACATAATTACAGTATAGATTTGAGCACTGCAGGTCCATGCTCAAGGATCATATCTGAAAAAATACTAGCAGTGTTCTTTCCAGCACCCCTTCTGCTGACAGCTGATCCAGTGCAGTTGCCTTACATCAGGGTCAGAATGTGATCCATGTATCTTAAAGTCAGATTTGCAGCAAGCCGTTTTCTAGTATTAAAACCTAGAATACAGGGAAAACATATTTTCATGAAAACGGAAACCGATTATTTGTTCTCCAGATTGTGGTGACTGTGGAACCAGTGTTAACAGAATCCAAACAACAACAGTTTATGTGTACATTCATTTCAGAGTTCAGAAAAAGCTGCTTCATGCCTTCTCCATTCTTTGTTATCGTGGTTTAAATGTTCTGAGCTAAAGCCGTTCTCCATAAAAACAGTAGCTCCCTTGATTTCAGTGGAGCTGCATTCAAGTATTCAGAGGTATTAACTATCTTCAGTCTTTCAGCTCTGAACTAAAAAATACTCATCCCTCTATATTGTGTATTTCAGACTTGAGGTTTCATTTAAAATCAAGTTATTTGCTAGCCTAAAGTACTTTTTAATTTTGTAGTGATTTAAGAACAAAAGCTTTGATTTTGCTTTCACCGTGATATTCAAGTTAAACTGCCAAGAGGTTTTTTCTCATGCAGTCCTGAGCAGCTTCAACTCCAAAAGTGTGGACAGTGGTAGCCTAAACATCTCTGGAAATGTTACTTGAAAGGGACTCATTTATCAGGGAATTTGGCCATAGACACTTCATTCCCACATATGGTCAAGTTGTACACAGTGCACCATCTGAAAAGTAGATGGTTGCTTGCTAACACAGCCATTACACATTAGCTGAGTGTAGACATATAGAAAAATGTAATTTAATTATTGCATCTTTTTAGGAAGTAAAACCGAAGTTTTTGTATTTTTTTTAATCTGTTCAAAACTGAATACTCCATACTGCCATTGGAAATCTGTTGCGACATCTAGAATTGCTCTAAAATGCATTTGATGATATTGTGAGATGGTGAAAGAAAAAAGCCTAATTTTAAAAACAATATCTATGTAGAAAACTAAGTTCTTGTTCACACAAAAATACATGCAGGGAATTACTGCTATAAAGGTATAAATCCATCTAGTCCTGGATGCAATCTAATTCTGATCTGCTATGAATTTGAAGTATAAAGGGAAAGAGATATACCGCAATGAGTGTGAAGAACTCTATTTTGATACCAAACCAGGGAGTATACTGAGAAAGCTGTTCCCACGTAAAGAGGGAAGGAGATTTAAGCTTAGAGGAGAAAAGAAAATCATTTTGAAAAGAAGCATGGACAGAGAAAAGCAAAATAATAAAAGGAAAAATTCAATGGAAATTACATGGTTTTCAAGTGAAAATGTAAGGCTGTGTGAGGGAATGGAGCATGAATGCCATTTGCTGGNTAGGGAGTATACTGAGAAAGCTGTTCCCACGTAAAGAGGGAAAGGAGATTTAAGCTTAGAGGAGAAAAGAAAATCATTTTGAAAAGAAGCATGGACAGGGAAAAGCAAAATAATAAAAGGAAAAATTCAATGGAAATAACATGGTTTTCAAGTGAAAATGTAAGGCTGTGTGAGGGAATGGAGCATGAATGCCATTTGCTGGTGTGCTATGATCTGAAGTGTAGAAAAACACATTCAGTTCTATGCCTTTTTTTCTGCAATGCGTAATTTTTCCCAAGAGCTATCCACACAGAATATCTCAGTTAACCTCATTTAGCTTACCAGGACTGATGAAGTACTCACAGCAGAGGGGGGCAACAGTTTAGCTTTACCTTTTTACCTTTGGTTTCAGTAAAAGACAGTTTCTTTCTGATGGTGTTTGTTAATGAGGAAACAAAAATGACATCTATTCCAAAAGGCTAAAGTGCTCTGTTTGCATTAATGCACCAGCCTACTTTCTGGTCTCTATATAACGTAACCTGTGTATTGTGGCATGATCCTGGCTGTAAATAAATTCTGAGCATTGTGAAACTGCTGCTGTTAGCATAACAGACCATTACTTATTGTGGAGTGTTAGGGCATATAAAGCACATTCAGTTTGTATTAGCAGTCTAAGAATGAGATGGACATTTATGATGAAATTCAAGGTACAGATTGTGTTCAACTGTGAATTATTTCCTATCAAAAAGTTGTAGATTATACAATTTAGATTTAGTTTATGTGAAAGACAGGTTTAGAAAAGGAACTATAATATATAAAGCATCTGTAATAGATGTCTGTATAGCTTTATCAGTATATTTTAGTAACCTGAAAACATTCTTTCATTTTACATAACGTAAAAAAGCCTAGATTTAGATGTTTTGTTGTCTAAAAGAATCTTATTTCCTCTCCAATATGAAAAGCTCTTTTGTACAGATCTACCTATACTGGATATACTGAATATTTAGGTGACATACTGAATACCAGACATTCACATTAATTCTTGCGGGCCTTAAGTACACACTGACTATCTTTGTTCATGCTAAGCCATTATTGTTTAAGAAGGTAATTGAGAAAAATAGCATTTAGGAATCCTTTGATCCACCACCAGTAAAAGTACTTCTGGGCAACTGTTCCATTTGGAAAGTCCAGCTGTTAAGCAATTTCTGACTGGCATTATTTCACCTCAACTGAATACAAGTCTTCAGAAATACAATAAAAATGTGAGTTGCTGCTGTCTTGAAGGTAACAATTCAGGAGTCAAAAGATTACACATTTCAAAGAAGAATTCTGTCCCATCTGACGGAACGGTATTTCCATGTTGTTGTCTAAGTGAATACGAGTGATTTATTCATACTTCTTCCACTTGACACAGGTGAAGATGACCTCAATGCTGAAGAAGATGAGGAAATTTTGACTCTTCTGTATGATCCATGTCTGAACTGTTACTTTGATCCGAATTCTGGGAAATACTATGAATTAGCATAGTCGGATTGTGAGAAAATACGATTTTATACTTGGAGTATTATTCAATGCTTTGTACAGTGTGACTAAGCTGTAATTTATCATGAAACTTAAAACTGGAGTTAACCAATAGTTTTACAAACAGATTAATATATTTTGTAAATGGTGTCTTATTTTTATAGTTCTCTTTTAGGTTGTAATGCAGTGGAAAACTACATAACATGAAGGTTCCTTGTGACTGTGACATTTGTAAGTCTAATTTATTTCCAGTATTCAGAGGTTCTGTATCAAACAAGCTAAGTTGAATCGAGGTTTGTGGTGTTATGGTTTTACTCAAATAAAATGTTTTCATTGCTTGTTTACTGTGTATTTTTAATTGGTTCTCTGCTATCTTATTCCTTGTAGTGTAAGATACAGTGTTCAGAGACCTCCATTTCATAAGCTGTCCCTTTAGTCATCAGAGAAAGCAGTATTTTCCTCATCTTCAAGGAGTTCTTTACTGTTGCATGTTACAGTAATGGGATGATGTCAAAGCTGCAGTGTGTGCAGTGTGGTTCATTATAAACTGCATGGACAATTCTAAATGGAGGCCAAAACCAGGGGAAATATGGCAGGCTCTGGGAGAACCAGCTGATGTCTACTTTACTGATGTAATTTAACATAGGACTGAAGAGCAGGAAGAATGATTAGTTCAACACTCAAAAACTGGAGCCTTGTTTCATGTAAAGCAAGGTGTGTATACAGTTCATATTGAAAACTATGCTCAGGGTGCAGCTCTTACATGTTTGTATTAGTTTTTTCTGTTAAACTTTCCAATAAAATACTGTGATTTATTTAACCCGTCTGTATTGGGTTTCAGTGCAGTTTTCAGTGAGGGTCCTTAAGTTTCAACATAGAAATTTCAATCTATGCATCACTGTGCAGTTAGTTTCTGTGGCACATGAGGAGGTTTAGTTTGCATAAAAGGGTTATCTGGCATTGGAACATGCTGCCTGGGGAAGTGGTTGCTTCACCATCACTGGGGGAATTCAGAAGACTTGTCGATGCAGCACTTAGGGATATGGTTTTTAGTGGTGGACTTGTATTGCCAAGTTAACAGTTGGACTTGATCTTATAGGTCTTTTCCAACCTAAATGATTCTATAATTCTATAAGATATCCCTGTTGACCATGGAGAAAGACCACAGCATTTCAAAGTGAAATTATTCTGTTAAGTTAATAAAATACTGTGCATAGGGGCATGTCAAACTTTGCTCTAAAATCCAGTTAACCTGATGCTGATGTTTCTGCCTTGTCATTGCTGCTGTTTGGCTCCAAGCAGTACCTGACATTTCCAACCCCAAAGCAAGGGAGATTCTGCAACACTGAGCAGGGCTGCTTGCCACTAGTGTCCCCCCAGGCAACAGGGCACTTGCTCAACGGGTAAATAAATGGTTAAAAAATCAGCTGCCTGGTGTTGAAGAGAAGGTGTTGGGCAGGGGTTGCCGATGAAACAAGAAGTCCAAGGAGTTGTGTTGTAACAGAGATGAGTTAGTGGAACAGATTTGGAATTCACCATTGAAATACATAACAGTTTTCTGGAGATGGTTGAAGGGAATGTCAGAAATCCCATGTGATTAGCAAAACTTGCCAAGAACTTGACAACGAAATTTAAGTTGATAAGCAGGTATTCTTCATTCCAGTGCTGGGAGACATGGGGGATATCTCCTTCTAACTTGTGATTATATTGTTGCTTAATATACGTATTTATTGTATTTCCAGTAAAGGGCATACATATTCATAACATTTCCCAGAACTAGTTTACATAGGTTTACACCTATTTTTGCATACACACAACAACTTGGTGGTGGTCTTTGTGACCCTGGCAGTCATTTCTTCATCATCTTCATCACTTCGTTCTTTGGCTGAACTTTAGGTTTGGAAAGTCCTGTTGTCAAGCTGCCCACCACTAGTCCAGTTCTAACTGGTCGTTGTGAAGCATTTATTCAAAATGCTTCCTTCTTGCTATAATTACTCGCCTTCAAGGTCAATGTTGCTTAGCTACAAAGTAAAGCTAAATTTACTTATGTACAAAAGAGTATATTTCATTTTGTACTTCCCTGTCTCATGTGGCAAAAATGATCTATAAGCATTTCTGGCAGTCCTTGTTATCAGTATCTACTTGATTATTCGCAGTGCTATTCCACTGTAATAACTTGCAAGCTAGATGTTTTCAGTGAATTTTTAAGAAGAATATATTTGAATGTCATAAAGTGAGCTTAGTAAGCTCCCTGGCAAGTGATTTAAAATGATATGTCTGTAAATTATATGTAATTGTGGATCCTGGTTAATGAATATCCTAGAATGAATTGGAAATGCAGTTGTTAATAGTGACTTGGCAGAAGATCAGATTGTGTGTTTGACTTCTGTGACAGGTACAAACGTATCATCACAAATTGATTCAAGTAGCACTGAAATCCACAGAAGACAGATACTACGCTCAGATAATTTACCTGCCCTGCTTTAGCCTGTATCTCCTGGAAGGATTTATACCTGCTCTTGCTAATGCCATAATCAGTTTAAGAGTTCAATGAAATCATAATTTTTACCTTCAAAAAATCTTATGCTGGCTTGTATTTGCTTGTGCATATCCATCCACTTCCTCATTAGCATCATTTGGTGATCAGGACCATGCTCCCTGTATCTGTGGTAAGTACTACTTAAAATGTGTCATTAATTTTCCCTTCATGGCTGCATGTCTCGCAGGAGTGGTTGGATGTCCTAGAGAACCACGGTGAATCCAAACTGCGTCACTGATGCTATGGAGGTAGCTGCTCACTTTGAGAAAAAGAACAACAAAAAACTGGCTGCAAACTCATGTCTGCTGTTTATGAAGGAGGATTCTGCAAAGGTCCCACGGATCGTGTGCTACTGCCTGCCTGGGTAGTTCTGATCCTGGCTTCACAGCAGGCAATCACTAATGTGTCACATACAAAAGTGTGCCAGTGGATGTCTGAAGCTTGGAGAAGGGGTAGTTCTTGGGAGTTCCACGATCTCATCATAGAATCAGAGACTGGTTTGTGTTGGAAGGGACCTTAAAGCTCATTCAGTGCCAACTCCCTGCCAGAGGCAGAAACACCTTCCACAAGACCAGGTTGCTCCAAGCCCTGTCCAACCTGGCCCTATCCCCACCACTAATGCCATAAGGAGCCAGCAGGATAGTGACACACTAGGTTCAGGATGAGTCTGTTCCAGACAGGCTCACAGGCAAGTCTAACTACACTTTGTCCTGCAGTCGTTAGTACAGTATCTTATATGTAAGTCATGCTTCTTAAAATCAGCAGTTTGGGATCCTTGCCCTTTGTATTCTGGTTAGCATCTTTATGTCTTCAGCATCCATGGGATTGATTGCTGTAATGCTGTAAACACCACCTGTGAGCTGAATGGTTCTAAAGGCTTCACTACAAGGGCTGTGAGTTTTGCTCACAATGTTTTTCTTAATCATCATCCTGTGAATCTAGATCTAAAGCACTGCTGGCATGCATGCTTTTTGTTTAGCCAGTGTGTCAAAGCCAGCATTTATGGCAAGTGACAAAGAGCACGGAGATAGGCTCCTAGCAGTCATGCAATGCTTTAGCACATGAGAATCATGCAGTTCTCACTCGAGCACATTTTCCAACAGGTTTTCTTGTTTTCAGCTGTGATAATTTCCATCTTGGTAGCTGGTGCAGTGCTGTGTTTTGGCTTTAGTGTGAGAACAATGCTTGTAACACACCAACATTTTAGTTGTTGCTCAGTAGCACTCTGATCATGGACTTCTCAGTGTCCTATGCTCTGCCAGTGAGGAGGGACACAAGAAGCCAGGAGGAAGCAGAGACAAGACACATCATCCAAACTAGCCAAAGTGGTATTCCATAGCACAGAACATCATTTCCAGTATATAAACTGGGGGGATTTGGCCAGGAGGGACCAATCGCTGTGTGTGAATGAGCTGGGTGGTGAGCAATTGTATTGTGTTTATTACTTTTTGTAGTTTTATCACTCTTTTTGTTATTTCCATTAGCATTATATTGCACAACTGGGGTTAAACCACAACACAGGTGAAAAGACCTGTGCCTGGGCATAAAGGTTCGGATTAATGAAACTGCAGGGATTTTTTTCTACAGACCCAGCATCAGTTATGATTTTGGGATCAGAAATTTTGAAATGCAGTAAATTGTGGTAAGGCTTCATTAATGTTGCTAGGATGTGCATTGGAAATAGCGGAGTTGAAGTTAGCTTGGTAGAGCTGCAGGAGTCAGCAGATCACAACTAGTTAGTGTCAGGCCTTTCTATGTTCCTTATGGATGCGAGACATCTCTGTTGTCAAAAAACACAGCTTTCAGATAGCTCAGGAAGAAGAATAAATGTTTAAAACACCTTTGGCCACAGCCCAGAGCAGTGTGTTTCTGTCACTGGAATGATACTTCCAATTTCTCATTCCCTTTGCTGTAGGTCAGTCTACTGAGGTTTTCTCCAAAGCCCAACCAAATAACCAGGTTCAGCCTTTAGATCTCTGTGAACTTCAGCAGCAGCAAGCTGCTGGTCACAGGCAGCCTGGTTCATGTGAGCACTAGCAAGGACTGGTTAGGACTTTGCAATCCTTGTTCTTGCAATACTGTCACTTGTATCTAAGTGTTGTCTCTGAGCCTCATTATGCCAGAAAAAAGAACACGCTTTGTCTTAAGGAGCTTATGGTAGGCCATCAGTATTGACTTCTCCCCTCTGCTGCCACTGCTACTAGGAGAGAAACATGAGAAGTCATGCTTTATTATTCACATAGCCTTCAGCCGTAAAGCGTTCTGTTTAGCAGCACATCCTTCCAACTTTGGGTCAAACAGCAAGGTTGCATGGACTAAAAAAGCCTTGACAAGACTTTTGATTAATGCATTTTATATTTCAGTTATTTTTCTATGATATTTATTTTAGAAAAAAGGCTTTTTTTTTTTTTTTTTTTTTTTTTT
>NDXB01002891.1:56860-76035 GCA_002631895.1 Agapornis roseicollis
TTTTTTTTTTTTTTTTTTTTTTAAGCAATGGGCTCCATGAAAAGGCAATCCAGTCTGTATATTCTGTGTGGTATTACTGATAATCACCACTTTCCTCATGGTTACTATAGTAGCTTGGCATTCTTATCCTTACCTTTTTTGGCACGTTGAATAAAACTACTTAAATTCAGTAGCCTGATAAACAGAAAGCTTGGCTTCACAATACCCATGGGAATATGTAAGTAATAACAATACTTGCCATCTTTGTTTCTTAGTCAGTGTTTAACTTGCTTGTTAGTTCTAACTGTGATGTTTTGGGATCCTGCTGCAGGTGTTACAACCAGCACAAATGCAAAAGCCCTGGATGAAATCCCAGAGGCAGCCACGAGCTCCCAAGAGATCACAGGCAGCAGCCAGCCCACAATGCAAACACCTGAGCAGAATTTTGCTCTTACCATGCCACTCTCACAGCAGTTCTGTTTGCAACTGTAGCACTTCTCAAGAGGGAAAATTATCCACGGACATCAAACTACATGGTAAGAATTTATTATAAAGATTCCTGTGGTAAATCAGTGGAGAATCAACAGCCTTGTGATGCAGTGGCAGGATGAAGGGGAATGGCTTTAAACTGGCAGAGGGGAGATGAAGATGAGATCTTCGGCAGAAGTCCTCTGTGCTGACCAGGTACAGCCACAGTAAAACACTTCATAAAGCCAGCGATGCTTCTAGTACAGCTGTTACTACCGCAGTAGTGCCAGTGTACTTCAAACCATGTTCACATTACACTGCTCAGGGTTTTTATCTATTAAGAACTTTATTATTGGATGATTGTGCATTTTAGCTGCGTGGGGGACCAAAAAAAACCTCAGGTCACAGAAATTAAAACACTGGTTTAGAGCACTGCATATTTATTAGCCCATCTGCTACTGCCGTGCTCAAGGCAAAAGTCTTCATACAGGCAATCTATTCACAGCTACTGTTTCACCACCTGATGTGCAAAATATCAAAGCTCTGGATGCATTTATTATTGTGCTGAGTAATTTTCTAATGAATTCATAAAGCTCAGGAAATGTCCCATGCAAAAGTTTCCTTTGCATTAAGCTGCTTTTTTCTCACCAGGGCCTGAGAGGAGCCTCTGAGGAGGAATCCCATTATGTCCATAGGTTTGTTGTGCTGAATGCGTGATCCTCAGTAAGACAGATTCTAGATGGAGGGTTTGGCAGGTACCTGTATAGCATTTCCCATGTATTCTTGTAAAACCCAAATTAAAATATCTGCTGTTTTCACAAGGAAAAATTCTAGAAGTGGATTGCTTTCCAGAAATGGCCAGTTCTAAAGTAGCATTAATACCTGGGCACCTGCCTGGTGTTCACGTGGGTACCAGAAGATAATCCGGCTTTTGGGTTTCCTCATCCTTTCTAGTAAGCAGAGATCCTCCTGGTGCAGCCCCTTCGTGGCCCAAGCATCTTTACCCAAACGTATCCCCATGTTTTCTGGGAGCAAGCCATGATCAGACCTATGTCTGTGATAAAAATCACCCTCAGTACTGAGGTAAGCGCCTTGTGTCCTCTTGTGTTGAGAGAAATGCAGATCATGGCACAGGGTCTGCCACTTGCCCACTCAGACATACAGCACTACTTTTCCAGGTGCCACCCAGGCATTTGCTCCATCCCAGATCAGTTTTCAGCCCTATTCTCCTTGTGTCTATAAATCCCTGGCAGTAGGGTGAGCCTGGCCTGCACCTTGCACCCCATGGTTCCCTGCAGAGCCACATAGTCCCCCCCCATGCATCAAGGGTCCCAAAGTCACCAGCCCCAGAGCTGTCTTCTTGGGTGATACTGAAGGAACCAGAGCTAACCATTTGCCTTGCTCTGAGGCTCCCAGACATGAGCCCAGGGTGTCATGTTCTGAGGAGCAATGACAGATGTTATTCAGAGGGATGTGTTTTGTATGAGGGTGCTCTTACAGCAGCAGACCCTTTCCTGCTCCGTGCACACTTACAGCAAGGCTGGGACTTTACACTCGACCTCATGCAAAACACTGAGAATCCTCCATCTCTGCACTGAGGTAGCTTTATCCTGCCTGTGAGTGTCTGCTGGAACCGTGGAGCTGGAGGTGAGGGCCTGGCAGCCATTGTGCTGTTAATGCATTACTCTACAGTGCCCTCAGCTCTCGCAGTGTGTTACACCTGATTTAATATGATCTATAAATCCTCACATGCCAATAGAAGGAAATGTCTGATCAGTCCTTAAGGTGCTCAAAGGACTCATCTTTTTCTGATGTCTTCTGTTACCTTCCAGCTCGTGAGCAAATCCAACACATGCCAGGTGCCGAGACACCCAAGAGGATCAAGTCAGCTCACATCAATCCATCATTCTGACTCCTGCTGCGACTTCCCCCCCAGAGCCACCTGCAAGCTGCACAGACAGAAGGTATTTATATCTTCCTCCGAGTGAAACAGCGGGCTTGGTATTACTTTGCACACTGATCATGTTGAATGTAATCATGGGAACACTTTGCTGCTGTTACAAGTTAATGATGCGTTCTGTAAATGGGATAGAGATGTTTTTAGCCAAATTTAAAGCTGGACCCCATGCACTAAGGTGCTGAGGTACAGCAGTGTTGCCATTGCTCATGGTAGGGAAGCCATGCTCAGCTCCACAAGGCTGATGGCCCAGGGGAGCTTCTGCACCAGCCTTGCTCCCCTGGGACACACTGTGGCCCTCCTTGGGCTCAGCTGGCCTGGGCTGCATCCATGTGCACAGCCCTGCATGTGTCATGGGTGTTTGCAGGTTCCTGGTGCATCTCAGCTCTCTTAGGGTTAAGGTTAGTGTTAGGGTTAGAGTTAGTTAATAGTTAGAGTTAGCCAGGGAGAGCTGATTTACGAATTAGTGCCATTATCCTTATTGCACTGGGTGGCTCAAGATGCACCATAAATTCATAAATCAGCTCTCCCTGGCTGGTCCTCTGATTCCTCCAGCTCTGCAATGCTCTCAGCCATAAACTCAGTGCCATGAGATTAAAATGTACAACTGTGTGACACCTTATAAACCACGTAAATATGAACTGGCAAGGCCCCTTAACGATGAAGGATTCTGCACAAAATCTTCAGGCACTAATTCAGTCTCAGGGCTCTCTTTCCATTGCAGCAGCTATGAGGTGCTATTAGGAAACCTTGACTGAATTACAACTTTCTATTCTTCTAAGGCATCATTTTTTGATCTGCAGCAAGGTTTTATTTTGATCTAATCGTGAACAAAAAAAGCTTAAGAGATACAAACGCACTTAGTGATGGATTTGTTCTCTCTGGATAAATGTGAGACATTGTGGTGCTAGGGAAACAGCTATTAATTTGGAGCTTAGTTTAAAGCTAATGGATAATTATTATTCTGTGGATTTTTTTTTTCCCAAAGAAGAGTTCAGTTTGCTGAACGGCCCCTTTCCCATTTGCAGCGTGGATGTTTCTCTTCCCTATATTAACATGTTGCCAGATGTTATCAGAAAGAATGGCTGGGCTTTTGGCTTTGAATTTTTCTTCCACGCTTTTGACAGTTGTTTTTTATGTCCTGTATGAATCACTGCAGCACATGATAAAATCAATCACATTCGATGCCTGTGAATAGTTAAGTTACTGTTCCTATTTTCTGCAACAGCCCATAACTGTATTTTAAAGCAGTTACAGTCTAATCAAGCACGTGTATTGGCATATTTTTGCAACTGAATTACTGAGCATATTCTAACAACTCTAAGCAGCTCTCATGGAATATCATGTAAATCCTTCTTAATTCATGGTTTATTGACCACAGCGGTTCTGGATGAGCATCTGATGCCAATTCCCTCCTGTGGGCAGCCTGCCACCTGCTACCATGGAAATTCCCAAAGTTCCTCTTGAAAAACCAATCTCTGTTGCAGACCATCACTGTTTCCATAAGAAAACCAAGTCAAAGAGATGGTTGATGAGTGGACTCCCATCAGTGAGTTGATGAATGTTTATAACCAAGCAGACAGAAGCTCCGTAGCCCTACTGCCACCCTACAAGAGTGCAGGAAAAGCCTCAGTCCCTGCAAACAGGAGGGTCAGGTACTGGAGGGAGAGGAGGTGATACCCTGGGGATGTTTGTGTCCATAACCAGCTTTATAGCACCCATGTCTGCAACCTCCCAGGTGTCCCACATCAGCATATAGCAACACCCGGGGCACCATTTGTTCAATGTAATCTCTAGGCACCGTGGGTGACAGAGAGTTATTTTGCTCGTTTTATGGGCTGATTTATGGCTTGTTTACTTGGATACTTCACCCACATTGCTAATATTGTAGTTAAACCTTGTTAAAGTGCTCGGGCACCCTCAGGCATGTGATGTAACATTTCTCCAGCACCACCAATGATTATTATATAGGTGGGGAGAAAACCCTGTGGGGTGAGGAAGGGTGTCAAGCAGGGTTGGTTGTTATAAGTACCTACTTAGCAGGCAGAGGATGTTTAGTCCTAAATCAAATTCTATATTAAAAGTGGAAAGTGCTGAGAGTGGTGTTTATTTGAGAAACCAATATTAGTTTGTGAGGAAAATAATTATAGATGCAGGCTCTCTAAAAAAACCCCAGCACAACAGTTGTGAACCTTTAATAATAGTTACATATATATATATTGATAGTTAAAATAAAGGTGCTGCTGTGAAGTGCAATATCAGCACATCATGTGTGGGTCAGCTTGGAGGGACCTCCATGTGTTCACATGCCATATAGAGCTCTACCCCCTATTTGTCTGGTGTATTGCATTGCCTCCCAAGTTTAAGGTCTTCTAGGAGGTAACAAAGCCATGAAGTAATACTAAATCAGGTGAAACAGGACACAAGGAAGGAATCTTACTGCCAGAAAAGTCTGATGAGTTCAGGGAGTTAGTAGGGGGAAAAATGCAAATGATGTTAATAATAGTTGTTTATGATCTGTAATGAGGCACCAACCATCTTAATGAACAAGTACAGAGGCACAGTGCTCACCTGTGGCCACAGAGCCTGTTTTGTGGAAGCCCATCCCTTTATTTCAAAGCAGCTTAACTCAGTGCTGGATTTGCTCAGGGACCCAAGGGTTACTGCCAGGAGGAAATATCTATAGATGCCCCATCCTTGGAAGTGTTCAAGGCCAGGCAGGGCCAGGTTGCTTCTTGCTGTCACCTAAACCTGTCATCCTTCTGTGGAGGCAGAGCCAGGAACACTGGCTCTTTCCTGTAATTCTCCTCCAGCACCACATTATGAGACAGCTCTTCCAGGAACAGGCTCTTCACATTCAAGCTTTACAGCAGAGGCATACTGGAAGCTCACCAACCACTCCTTAGGTGTGGGCTTTCTTTACTCAATCCTGTCCAAAGGCAGAGTCTTTCTTGAATTATCAGGTGTTCCTGCTGAGAGGGGCTAGAACCAGATCTGGGAGAGTCATTCAAAGGACAAAGCTGCTGCTGAGCCCTGGGGAAATGGTTTGGGCTGAACCTGGTGCACTGTGTGGCAGCATCAGTGCAAACATCTGCTCCCCAGTATACATCATTAATGTGCTGGGACATCAGTGATTAGCCAGCAGGTTGACAGTGTCTTAAAAGGTGCGTTACTTGGGAAAGAACAGTTCAGGTGTTAAGAACAGCATCTCACCGCAGCGCATGCAGCATAAGCGGCTTGAATTCCATGTGTCCTTAATCAGGATTAGCACTTTCCCCTCCAGAGGATGACAGAGCTGTGGTGAGGGACTCCTGACAGACCCCAGAAACCTTGATTCTCACCCAACAGGGACAGTTTGCCTCAGGAGCTGCACCACCTCTCAATGCACCTCCATGGATATTCTGACTGTCAGTGGTGGGAAGAAAAAGGGAAAAATAAGCCAGATTTTTCTTGTGGAGCTGCCTGGAAAGCTTTCTGTATAGTTTTTCAGGCAATTAGTCAATGGTGCCAGATGGCACATAGAATCATTCCTAAAAACGAACTGATCATGGTGCTCCCCTACATGAAAGTTAATGGATGTTAAAGGCATGTAGTTTTCAAGTGCAGGCAGTTTGCAGCCTGCTTGGTGCAGCTATACACTCTGTGTGTGTTTGCTCATTCAGGAGAGCCATAAGCTTTGGTACCAGGGTCAAACACAGGAGACCAGCTATAAGGAGAGCCCAGTGATGAGCTTTTGCGTGTTACATTCATTGATGGGAGAACAGCATCTTGCAATGCCTCATTCATAAGGGAATTTCTTATTCATGTTTGGCCAGTCTGGCCTGAAAATCTCTGGAGTAACTTGTACCTTTGCAAGTTTTATCGTTTCCTTTAGTTTCATCAGCCATTCCCTCTGGGACCAAAGTGCTGCTGTGATGGGTTTGAACTGCATCACTGGTGAATATCCTCTTGTGTACAGCAAACCTATTGGGAAAATAGGAACTATTGAGATACAGCAAGCAGACAAAAGATTTTTTTCACCATAAAGACCATAATGGTTGAGCTGTTGATGCTTTTCCATTGCACGGGGCTTCACGGTCTCTCAGACACTTCCTTCAGAAAGTGAGGAAGGCAACTCCAGCCTCTCATCCATCAAATCCCTCAGTGCACTTGTCTAAACCAAGAGTAAAGGTTAAACAAACACGTCTAAACAACCAAAAAGCACATCAACATCCAATTGCAAAAGAAAATGCAGTCAAGTGTGAAATTATACCTTTTATTCGGTAAATCCCCAGCAACCAGCACAGTTTTAAACAAGTTAAAACAAATGTTTCTGCACATACCTTTCAGATACAGTCAGGTCTATTACAGTAACTTGCATATACAACTTACTATAATAAAAACTGTAATTTCACAAGCAGTGAAATTTAACCCTGATTCAAGGTTAAAACAGACAGCTGTCTGGACTGACAGAAGAATTTCTTCATCTCTCCACCACACAGACTACAATGAAGAAGGATGCTGCAGTATACTTCTTTTGAGGTATCATGAAGTATTAGAAGGCAAAATATTGGTTGCAATGGGTGAAAGTGGTCTCTTCTATTCTGACATTTCTTATGCTCTTTGTACTGAGGTAGGATAAACAAAGCCTTTGTTCTGATTACTGCGGGGCTTTTTTTTTGCTTTCCACTTTTTATTTTACTGACAAGTTAGGGAAATAAGACAATATATAGCCTGATGGTGTTCATCTAACTTGTCAGATTTTTGTTCAGGGTCTTGATACTCTTTGTCATTTATCTATTTTTCGCATGAAGGTTGAAGTTTTCTCACATTATGTAGCACATATAAATGTCCCTGTTGTGATATCTCTTAATCTTTTTTGATTAATGTTGTGTTTTGCAGAAATACAAGTACTTTCAAATAAAACTCTTTGCACGTTTGTAATACAGATAAACCTACAAACCCAAATACGGATTTTGAGAAAGAGCGAGCATCTGCAGTTTTCAATGATTTCCATGGGCTGAGGCACTGGATTCCATACAGCTTTCTCCATTTTGGCTTTATGAAATCATTCTGTGAACAAATGTCTTCACAAAGACAGATTTCATGCAGATTCATGTCCTAAGTTCTTCTAGTCTCATAACCTCAACTTCCTGTTTCTTGTGACTCCCTTAAAACAGCTACCCCTCTTGTCTTTCGTTTTACTTTTATTGTATTTTCACATTCCCGTATCTCTTGTCACTTATCCTGTATCTTGGTCAGTTTGTGTTTTCCTAAGACTCTTCTTCCCCCTGTGCAGTGCTCCCAAATATCCTAAGTCCTGTATGTGCTTTTTCTGCTCAGAAAAGAAATGATGTGCTGTGGTTTGTCCAAGGCAGTAGTTGTGCTCGGTGGACAGCCAGTAAGTGTGTGTTAGACTGGCTGCTGCCACAGAAAATGAATAGTGGGTTAATTTCTTCCCACCTTTCACTCATGGCACATTAATAACATCTGTTCTCCACCCTGGTGGTGATTTTCCTAAGAACTGTAGGAATTTAATATCTTATTTAATATGAAGTAAGGCTAAAAAATGTCACAAATGTTGAGATTTTGCATACTTGCAGGCAGTATTTGACCTAATGGCTTACATTTCTATGTTATACAGTGTATTCTGGAAATAGATTTTTGGTCATATCTTTGACTTGAAACGTAGATCAGTATTTACAGTGTTGTGACTGAGTAGTTGGTTATCTGAAACCTCAACATGGGTAAGATTAATGTTATGTTCCTCTTTCAGATACAATCAGCTCTATTTTCTTTTGTAAGTAGGGTGGAAAGGGGGACATGGCTTAGATAATTTTCTACTGGTTTTGTTTTAAACAAGTTAAAGCAAATGTTTCTGCACATTTCTAAGACGGAGCTGACAAATGCTTTTGTCATGAGGAGAGTGTGAACAAGCCCAAACCTACCAAAATGAATGTGACCTGCCTTTTATAAGTTTATATGCTCACTTTTAGAGACACTGTAGTAGGCCATCGGGTGTAAATACATTGCTCCCTTCCAAAGCATGAATTCAGTATGACTTTGATTCCTCTTAAAGGCAAAAAAGCAACATAACTTGTATTACTCTAACTTTCATTTTGAATTAATGAGCTAGGTGCTGTGTGGTACCTGTGAAGGAGCAGCCACGCTCAGAAGATAATCTATGGAGAGGTACATTTGTGTACTTCTTACTAGTATGCATTGCTGAGGTGAAAGCACATGATGCTTTTTGTGTGCACTGATAATCTGAGCTTTCATAGAGTTTTAGCAGAACTCTGCTAATATGGTTTCTATACTTCCCTCAGTAGGTGTTACAAATAAAGCCTTTGTAAAGGTGTTACAAACAAAGGTGTATTTGTAAAGGTGTTACAAATAAAAACACATGGTAACTGTAAGCAAACAGGCTTTAGGGAATTACTGAAATAAATAGGAAAAGTTTTTCAGCCTCTTCAACTTCTTTTGTATTACCCCTGGCTTCTGTAGGAACTTCTTTCTGCAGAAGCTTCTGTGGAATACAGACCAAAGTAATTTTAGAGATGTTTCATCTCAACTCAAGGGGTTGAAGCACAGAGCAGAAGGATTTAAGATGCCAATCACTGTATACAGCCATACTACATTGCATTATCACCTTTTTCCTCTTTATTTCCAAATTTTTCCCAAGAAGATATATCCCAGAGAAACAGCTGTACATGGGACAAATCAAAGTGGCATTGTTCAGGATTTTCCTGTTCACAGGAGTCCTGCACACCAGCGAAATTATTTTGAAGTGGAACTCTGTGTTTATTGGCTCTATTCTTCATGGATGTCATTGTGAACCTGGGAAATGAGATCACATTTTTACCTTGTCCCTTCCTTGAGTGAGCTTTTTGTTCTTTTCAAAGTTCATTGCTAAAGATGTAGTTTTCTGACTGCTACAGAATGTGCTGCACCTTGATGCAATGTGAATCTAAAGACAGGGAGGATGGCAAGGTTCTCTTCCCCTGGGTAGCTGTATCCTGAGATAAATAGGATTACTTGGGTCCAAGTGATGATGGAATTTGGTTTAGCTCAGCAGTGGCAAACACTGGCACTGATGTTACATTTGCCACTAATAGAGCTTTGGATTACGAGCATTGAAGGTGAACTGGGCTGGATCAAAAAATACAGCACCTGGCATTTTCACAAGCAGTCTTTCAGCAACTTGTCTTTTGGCCACTGCTCAGCACTAATTTGATGGAATACATTGTGGATAAATCCATGGGGACATCTTTGATAAGATAACTCATTTTCTATATAGCAAAATGCAATTGGACTCCTCTAGCTGGACTGTAGTTTTGTATGTGATTTGGCACCTCTTAGGGAAATTAGAGATAATGCTTATCAGAAAGTTGCAAAGTGAGTAAATAATGATTTAAAGCTCTCAGAACTACAGGAGACACTGGAAAGTTTTAATTGAAGTTGTAGGTTACAGTTCAGTTTTTAAGGACTGGTCTGACTAAGTTTTCTTGGCATTTTGTCACTGTCCCAGAAAGGAGATGTGTACTCATAAAATACACAGATGACAGAACTCTGAATAGGAGCAACCAGTCAAATAGGAAGAACTGGATGAACTTAGGACCTGGAGTAGTCAAAGTCAGATTACATTCACTGCTGTGTGGTGCAAGGTCATGCATTTGGAGACTAGTAAATTGCAAGCTTATGTGTGGGAAATGGCTGAGGAAAGGAAAGAAAAGAAGTGCTGAAGCTAAAGGGCGATGTTTGTAAAAGGATAAATGAGTATAAAGCAATCATGAATACAATTAGATTGGAAAGTAGAAGGATGTCATGGTTTAAACCCAGTTTCTACTCCCTCCCCCTTTTTCTTCCCCCCGCCTTCCCCTTCCTCCCCACTCCCGGAGGGATGGGGAGGAGAATTGAAGGAATGCAACTCCCACGGGTTGAGATAACAACAATCCAGTAACTAAGGTATAACACAAATCACTATTGCTATCACCAATAATAATAACGATAACGAAATAACAAGGGAAGAGGGTACAATATCACCCGCCAAAAATGAGCCCGACCGGGAAGTGCCGTGTCCTTCTGGGTAACTCTCAGTTACATCCTGGGCATGACGTGCTATGGTATGGAATACCTCTTTGGTCAGTTTAGGTCCTGTCCCTGCTTCCTCCGGGCCTCCCCTCCTCCCTGGCAGAGCATGAGGCTCACAAAGTCCTTGGTCAGAGTAAACATTACTTAGCAACAACTAAAAACATCCCTGTTATCAGTTTTGTTCCCAGGTTAAGTCAAAACACAGTGCTGCACCAGCTACTAAGGAGGAGAAAAACTGAGTGCTATTGCTGAACCCAGGACAAAGGACATTTTTAGTTGTTGGTGAAGGAAGATTCTGGAATAGCGTTCCCCTGAGACACGTCAGGCAAAAATAATTCAAATACTTTTTAAAACAAAACTATGTAAAGGTGTTACTATGACAGGGTGGCTTGAACAAGGAGCAGACCGGACTCCAAGATGTTCTGTCTTTTTGTTAAGAGTAAAGTTATATATCAGTGCAATTTCTTGCACATTTGTCTTTTCATTTCTTGAAAATCAAGATCTCAAGACCTGATTAGTACTTGATCTTGGCTAAAAAAATGAGAAAATATTAAACCATATAGATATGATCTTGTAAAATTAAAGATATTAAAGATATGTGGTAAATTATATTTTACTTAAAATACAAAATCTTGCTTGGTAGCATGTTTCTTCAGATCCTACATGTAGCTTCTACTGCTAATTCTTTATTTCATATAACTAAAAGCAGCTAACGAACTTTCTTTGGAACGACATCCAGCCACATGCAGTGCCAAGTTTGTGGGACACCTTTTCACTCTGAGGAGGAGTTGGATATTTGAGAGTAACTGATTAATACATTCGTAGTGTGTGCCAGCACTGGAAAATGAGAGTGAAGGAACAAAAATTGCTTTGCATCTGTCTAGGCCTGCATGCCAGTGTGTGGAGATGACAGCAGGGAGAACAGGACAAGCCAGTACAAAATGCTTCTTTGCTCTTGTATCCTTTCAAAGCAGTCTTTTTATGTTGCAGTCCCATACAAACAGCCAGACCCTTGTTTGTGGTTGCATGTGAAGGTGGCATAAAGCCTGTCTGCCTTTTATGCCACAAGTACCCCGAAGCCATCCAACTTCTGCTGCTGCTCCTAGGGAAAGCTCACCTCCCATGACTTGTCTGTGGGTGTCTATAGAGGCTGTGCTGAGAGCTCAGGACTGCAGGCATTCAGGGTGCACCGGGAATGTCCCGTTTCCTGGGGCAATGTGAAATCTGCCAAGAAGGCTGCTTGCCAGTCACTGGCTAGCAGGCTTTAGGGCTGCATATAGCCATTAGGACAGTGAATGGCAGCCCCGTGCAAGGCAGGATGAGGCTCAGTGGACATGAGAAGGGGTTTTCTGGTTATAGCCTTAGGTGACTGAGAGGAGAATGAGGCCTCTGTCTCTTGTGGCTTCTGTGCAGGATGCTGCAAATCATGTCAGCATTTTCCCCTAAGGATCGGTAGGAATTCTTTAAGAGAGTGCTCTGAAGGTCACTCAACAAAGTCAATTGCCTTTCAGGCCATATTTTGAATGGTTATGTGGGGCCATTGGCACTGTGCTCAAATGTAAAAGAGATCTCTGTAGAGAGCTAGAAAAGCAAGAGACATTTTGCACCGGCTTTTCCTGCTTTTCCTGCTGTGATCTCTGTACACTGGCACTCCAGCCATGGCAGATACAAGGCATTTTCCTCCATTGTCAGTCAGTGGCTCTGATATCCACTATATCAGACACTGAGCACCTATTACACAAATCCACTCAGTTCCCTCTCCAAGTAAATATGTTTTACAGATTGTGGCTTGTTTTGTATATATTGTTGATTTGTTCTCCGGTGGGATTGGTCTCAAAGCCCAGCTCCAATTCTACTTCTAGCTTCCCAGCTTCCTCTCACTGCCGAGTGAATCACTCGCCATGAATAACAAGATCTTGAGGAGACCTTAACAATACTCTGAGGATTAGGAGACTTTTACGTATCTAAATAAATCATTAGAAAAAAGTTGGAGGGGATGAGGGCAAATGACTTAAATGTATGGGAACTGAATATTCTACCGGGAGAAATATTTGAGTATCTGGGATGAAGTTCTGTGAAAACCTAGAAAGAAAGGTTGTAATACTGAGAAGTCTTAACCAACAAGTGGGATTCTTTGTTGGCACTTCCTCTAGAACAATAGCATTCCTTAGCATCAGCAGCCCCTGGGATATCTAATCAAGGTTCTTTTCTGATTAATAATATTTTTTTTATCTTATAACTCTTCATGATGCATAATTAAGTATTTCTGGTACAGAGCAAGGACTGACATAACGAATAATTAGATTAAAATTCTACAGTACAATCGTGTACTGTAAATGCACGGGACTGATTCAAATGAATACATTTTAGCAATGTTACTCAAGTTTCTACCTAGCAGGTGCCCACAGCACAGTAACCCTCATCCTATGTGACACTAAACAAAGCATTCTTCAGCAGTTTTAGAAAAGAAGATAAGGATCTAAGCTGGAAGCAATTGTGAAGGGCTTCCCCCAGTTTACCCTTGAAATTACCCTAAAAGAGTGTAATGCTGATATTGCTGCTCCCGCTGCTGCTTTGTATCTGTCCAACAAATCACTCTTCTCCCACTCCTGCAATCTGCGTTTGGTGACCCTGCCTGTGATCCATAACCTCCCTAATGTGCAGGGGAAAGATCCTTTGCACTATGATTCACAACAAAGGACTCAAAATGCCAATTTGTGTGGGTCTGCCTATGTTGTGTCTTACTAGCTCCTGATGTACTCACTGTAGATTTCTCAAATTCTGCTCTCAGCTACACCGTTGTTTCAGTATGTGTCCCTACTATTCTCTAAGTGATAGTACCATAATTATATCCGTGATATAGAGCTGTTTATTTCCCAGAGTCTGCAACAACTCATTTACTTGCTATTTATACATCATAATGATTTTGTTGGCTGTTTTATATCTTATTTTCCAAGTATTATCTCCATTTTAAAATCTTACATTGCAAAGGTAACAGGCAGATATAGTGGAAATTTTTTACTTAAAACCCCACTGTATTCCACCTTTATGGAATTGTTGACATTGCTTGTTTTCCAGATGTATGTTGATGATTTGCAGATGCCTCACTTTTCATGGCTGCTACATCCGACTGGTTATCAGTTCACGAATTTTATGTAGTGGTGGTGTATTCATTTCACACTGGAATCTGTAAATGTATTATAAGCACAGGTAAAGCATAGTTTCAAACCCTCCCTGAGAAGAACATGAATTCTTTTCACCTCAGAAGTAATCTGAAAGGACTTGTTGCATTTCATAAAAGCTAATATAAATCTGGCACCTATTTGGAAGATGAAGTCCATTAACATGCCAGTCAAATTTTACAATTTTTATAATAATTTTATATTGATATAGAGCTATGAAATGGGAGGTAATTTTCCACAGGAATATGGGATGTATTTACTTAAAGAAACCCTGTCCCAGAGCCCTCCCCTTCTTCACACCATCCCTTTAGATTGGATTCTTCTAGGTAAAAATAGTTGCATAGGTGTAAAATATATAGTTGAGAATGAACTGTAATTCATCTTGTTTGATGAGAAGTTTCATGAGAAGGATGCATTTACATGTGGAATATACAAATATGCCATTGCTGTTTTACTACATCACACTAGGTTTCCTTTCCTTAGGCAATGAGCTCTGAGGTTACCAAAGTGATATACATATTAAATAGCATGTAGCATATATAAATATTAAATAGCATTCCATGATAACAACAGACACAGTTCTGACTGTTAAATTATTCCTTATAAACCACTAGTCATAGAATCTGAGTGTAGGAATGAGTGCTTGTCAAATGTTTCATGTCTTTAAATCCTAGATTTTGATTTCCACTTTAGGCAGATAATAGTGTAATATTACACTATTATCTAGTGTAATAAATAGCACTGCATTGCAACTGTTTATCTAGTATAGCTAATCAACTATTAAAAAGATTGATTGGAGTTATTTTTGTAAGTGGAAGCTTTGATTTGGATTTATATTATTTTTTGGGACATAAAATCCCCACTGTGTGCAATCTGAACAGCTCCCAGAAGTCTGTGCAACCCCACCTTCCTTGCAAATTTCAAATAGCATCCATTTCAGTGCAAATTGAAAGTATCCAAATGTTCAGAATGGACATGTTTGTTTGGGATTAATAGTTTGAATAATCCAGTTATTGATGGGAAGAGCAGCAACACCTTGTGATTTGGGTCATCAGTGACCCTCTGTGAATATCCAGCACATGATTCTTGAAGGGGACAAGTTGCAACAAGCCAGACAAAAGATTGATTGATTTTATTATTCTTTTTAAACTGGTGATTGTGTTAATCAGTAAGGGTTTGTCAAAGAGAAAAGTTCATGCTCCTGGACAAAATTATCTGCAAAAATATCTTATTTGCAAACATCTCTGTCCTTGCTAGTTGTGATACTTGAAAGCATCCATCATATTTTTGCTGCAACTGGAAATGTGACATCTTTGCAATGGTAAACAAAGTCCATTAGACAGTTATACTTTTTTCTTTGGCTAATTTCACCAGCAGATTTCATTATCAAATATACATTGCAGTAATACCTCTTAAAAACTCTTTCCTCCCTGTCTCTGGTTGACACATTTATAGGTACCTAAAGATCTTTCAGTAAATCTGAATCTTTTCAGGGAAATGGAATTTACGTAATGTAATGGTTATAGAACGATGGAGATACAAAGTGCCATGTATTAATCACTTCATTGCTGCTGTTGCTTCAAAAATAATTAATCTGTCAGATGAACGTTTTCTTCTCATATAATCAAATGCTCCTTTTTTGGCTGAGGGGTATCTGTCCCTGATATAAACACACCTATTATTTTGTACAGTACTTGACAAAGAAACCCTCTCTCTTATCTTTCTCACGTATCAGTTACTGGATATTTACACTTGCCTTTTGGTTTAAGGAAATCATACTTCATCATCTTCCTTTCAGCAAAAGCTTTAAGATAAAAGGGTGTTCTAGGTCCAGCTCTTGCAAAGATGCTGCAGTTCATGCAGAAAACTGTTTCAAGCACGTAACAATTTTCTTGGCCCTGTTAATATTGGTGTAATAGTACGTGTTTTTCCACACTAGTAAAGCTGTCCATACAGATTTCCGGAAGCAGTAGCACTGTTTTATAATTAGGGTCTGCACTTGAGTTTAAATTAAAAATTGAACCTTTGCCTCATAGAGAAAATGCAGTAAATCTTTGAGTGTGATAATTTACCTGGAAACCCATTCAAATAAATCCATTATTATTTTAGGAATTAACAAGAAATGAAAATGGATTTTGAATAAAATTTAGTGTCCAGCTTTAGACCTTTTGCCAGACAGAACACTATAGCACTTTGAACCTCTCAAGCTGCATAAATTTAGCATATTCTTACTTCTTGGGTACATTTGAATTAGAGTTGAGGATAAATTATGATTTTCCACAGCATTCCTTGTGCTTGTTGAAGTTGAAGGTGGTTGAGGATGTTGTCCTGTGCTGTGAAGAAGGTTCATCTTTTGCTCATGGCTGCTGACTTCTGCTCTTACTGGCATTGAAGCAGGAAGTGGTCCTCAGTTGGTCTTTTGGAGAAGGAAGAGTCTATGTGACAATTGTAATTGGGAAGGCAGGTGAAGAAGCATGGCTGTCCCTTAAAAATGAGGGAGAAAAACACCCAGATAAAAATGGCCTGTCTTTTGTTGACATGTGGTCTGGAGGCACTGGAAGAGTGGCTGCAGCTTCTCCAGGGAAGATGGGTACAGCTGGAAAAGAACACAACAATCTGTTAATTGAGTAGGTATTAAATACAGGGCAGAACAGATGGTTCTGTCTTATCCTCCTGTTCTTATTGTGGTTTGATGTTTCTAATGACACAGAGATAGAGTGATCTGCTGGAGGTCTCTGCCACAGTAGTAAAAATGTGCATCATCTCTATCAGAAAAGGCAGTGGCTGAGCAGAGACAGGCAGGTGCACAGGTAGGTTAAAGAAATGGAACTTAACGACTGTTGTTAAGATTTTCTTTTTCACTTTAGGGGATTTAACAACATGGTATGTTGTAAACCATTCTCTACTTATGTATTTAAACAGGTGGAAATAAAAAATTACATGAAATGAAGCAGAAAGTTATTTTTTTACTGGTCATATAATTTTAAAACACCTATGACCTATATCAAATTAAGTATTCAAAGGTATTTTGTACAGTTCTAATGCTCACTGGTTTTAATTATTCTATCACTATTCTGTGTAAAATAAATGGTAATGTTCTCATGTAATTTATATTAATAATACTAATTACACTAGCATAAGTGTATATATTAAAATGATCCATAAGTCCATGTTGTATAGGTAGGTTTTTGTTAGCCTGGGTTAAATAGGGCTATAGAACTAATTTCATTAGAGCCAGGTCATGGCACCAGTCATCATGAAGCTGCTTAAGAAAACTAATTCATGGGTGATGATAAGTGAAGTATTGAACAGTTCTAATGACAATAGTGTCCTGGAAATCTCTCTGAAGGTCCAGGATGTTCAGAGAAGATAAACCCTGGAAATACAGTGCCTCTGATGGTGGGAAAGCATTGCTCACATAGAATCATGGAATAGTTAGGGTTGGAAAGGACCTTAAGATCATTTCCAACCCCCCTGCCATAAGCAGGGACACCCCACACTAAACCATGCCACCCAAAGCTTCATCCAACCTGGCCTTGAACACTGCCAGGGATGGAGCACTCACAACTTCCTTGAGCAACCCATTCCAGTGCCTCACCACCCTAACAGGAAAGAATTTCTTTAAGACTGATGAATTGCATGTGCATGAATCCAGTTTCCCAGCTCAGAAACGCTGCTACATGCAGTGNCCATTCCAGTGCCTCACCACCCTAACAGGAAAGAATTTCTTTAAGACTGATGAATTGCATGTGCATGAATCCAGTTTCCCAGCTCAGAAACGCTGCTACATGCAGTGCACAAGCAGTTGTCTGCAGACCTTTCATTCTTCAGTGCTTGAAACACCATCCCTTTTGGTGGTTCTTGCCTCAATACATCCTGACTTTGATATATGACAGCTGAGATCTTTCATTCAACTGCCTTGGTTTACCAGCCTGTTTTCCCTTCCTCAGTATTTAGGAAGACTTTTTTCCTTTTGAGGGTAAGAGGAGGGAGTCTGAAGTAGCTGGCATTTTTGTTATCTGTGTCTTGCAGTAATGGTAAACATGTATAAATGTGCCAGTCTTCCCTGGCATCAGTTCTGCTTTGGCATTTTTACTCACATGGTTTTACCTATAGTTCTAAAAATTTAAAGTGAGTACATCAATTAATACCTAAATTAATCAGATCCTGTAATCCATTCATATGCAGGTCCTAAGATCAGTGAAGGCTCTATGGCAAAACTGAATTATGTTCTTAATTCATTCAATCCTGCCTTAGATACCAGCAATTCAAGAATGTTTTACTCTCTTAATTTGTCCCTTAGTAGGGTGTGCTCACCATTCTCACTCTTTCTTACTGTCACCAAAGTGTGCAGATCTATGGTCCTGTATATGAGAACAGTGGCTGACATAAAATATATGAAGGATTGGTATTCTCTGTCATCATTTTTGCAGACTGCCTGCAATGATTTGTGAGAGAGCTTTGTGATTTGTCTCCTAAAATTCTGCTCTTTGAGCAATCCAACATAGAATCTCCTTTTTTTCTGAGCTACGTGGCTTGCAGACTGCTTTATGTGCCATCTTCCGGGCTGCTCCATTGCCTCCAGCTGATCCTCATGTTGTTCCAAGCCTTTCTTTCTGAAAGATGGGAAGCTGAACTGAGCACAGGCAGGTTTAGCAGGAGGTCATGTCACATTGTGCCAGGATAGGGCAATTCTTAGCAAGCATTTTGTGTTTTCCATGTTGGAACACTGACATATGGTACACCTGCAGAGTTATGCAGGAGTTGTGCTGTTATGGAGAAGAAGAGTAGAGCAGCTGACATCTCCAGACCTTTATTCAAACTGCCCACAGATGCTGACAGCTAATCATGATATATGTATGTTGCTGCCTAAACTCAAGCTTAGCTCTACAGTCATAATGCTGGAAAACTACATATTTTGCATTCACATGCTGGATGCCAGTTCTGTGATCCAATGTGGTGAATGTGAGGTGAAGATCAATCAGAGTTTGACTTTTGTTTACTATCGCTTCTACAGCAGAAAATGATTTATTTACATGTCATAAGCTCAAATTCTGTGTCCACAGATAATTTACCCGTGTCTTTAGGGATGAAAAATGGAACCAAACTACACATCCTTTTTGCTCCACTAGAAATTGGTGAAATGGAATTGCAAAATAGCCTCTCATCACCAGCAGGGAAAGTATTAATAACCGGTTAGGCTGAGAGCAGAGTTGTGATTGGATGGCAAAGAATTAAAACTTTGTTCTCAAATACTCATTCATTTGGGTTGAATATTTTTACTCATGACTACCATAATGTTAATATTCTTTTATGAATTGAATTGATAAATGCAATGGTATTAATTCCTCATGACACCTGTTCTGCAGAACCTGAAATTAAAGTTAGCATCAGTAAAGTGTAAGTAGGTGTGATTCTTATTAAAGTACCAGCCTTAGAAATAGGGAAGAACGAGGGTGTAGTAAGAGGATATGAAGCTGAAACTGAAGGACAGTACCACAAGATGACATTCCCAGCTG
>NDXB01002892.1:4559-23032 GCA_002631895.1 Agapornis roseicollis
TTTTTCTTTTTAAAAAAAGAAAAAAAAAAAAAAAAAAAAAAAACAAAACAGGTTGCTTGTGGGTTGGAAGGAAAGAAAAATAATTCTACAGTTTAAGACTTTTTTTTCCCTCATTTCCCAGTTCATTTGGTCCCAAAACAGAACAGTTGATTTTCATGAAAGACTATAAATAGTACTTTAGATATCTTGGATTTAAGTTTTCAGGTGTCCAGAATCTTGGCCTGGACTTTGCTGTTTTGTGGGAAATGAATACTTAGGGTGGAAAAGAGAATTTGATAAGCTCTCTGTAAACTATACCATTGGATAATAAAATGCAAGTGTTGGATGTTTCTATGTAAAATAGTTTGGAATGGTAAGAACACACAGTCATTTCGTAAGTCCATCTAGTCCAGTATCTGTCCTCTGAAGGCAGACCTCCAGGAAAAAAGATGGCCTTGTGTATAAAAGTGGGACAAGCTTGCTAAGGTACTTCTAAATGGTGTACCTTCCCAGCCTCCAGCAGCTTCCAGTTGAAAGACTTACAAGTACCAGAAGTGATGTTTTCCCCAAAACCTCCACCCCACACCCCTGCGGAAGCTATTCTGAGTGGACCTTTTCACAGATTTATCTCTTTTTGTTCTTACAAACTTTTGCTATTTGCAACATCCCATACTACAGATACCCACAGCTGAACTGTGTGTTTTGTGAACTCGGCCTTGTGGGTTTTTACTGCCATATAATAGCTTCTTAATCACTTTCTACCTTGTTGGAAGAAATTGTGAGCAATCACTCTCTATTAGTATTCTCCAGCATCAATTACATTGGTAGTCTTTTTTTAACTTGAGATTATGATCCTGAGTAGAAAGCTTCATGTTAAAGACCAGGTGACTCTTAAGATTTTGGTGTTGTTTTTTGTTCTTGTTGTTGTTTGTTGTTTTTTCTTTGTGAATGTCTTCACATTTCATTTGCCTTTTTGCGAGCAAATCACTTGATACTTGGTTAAAATTCTGCAGTTCCTTGCAGTCATTCTCCATCTTTACCAGAAAATTTCCTTTCATGACTTCTGAGTTTCCATAATTTGATGGGAGACCTTGTTAAAAGTCTTCCCAGAAATCCAGGTGTATTTTTATGGAGATCAGTGTTCATCTACAAGCTGGTTGGCTCTCTGAAAGCCCAGAAGGATTCTGGTGGCATGGTATTTACAGCATAGCACAGGACAGGCATGCGTGTCCTTTAGTAGGTTTCCTGACAGTTTGCAGAATGGAGATGAGTCTTTACTGTTTTGCAGCTCTTGCATACCTTCTCTATAAATAGATGTTGCTTTAGACATTTCACAGTCCTCTGGTGTTGAGGCAGCTTTAAGAGAGGTTATTTAACAAATGAAACTTCAGCTCCTGCACCCTGACTTTCATTTATAACTGTTGTGAGTTCACATAAAGAGTTTGCATTTGTTTGCATTGTGGATGGGTTTTTATTTTTTTCTGTTCTTCTTTTCTGAATCCTAACATAAATATGCCTGTTGATTGTGTTGAAATTAGAACTGTTGTAAGATGTAGAGGCTGGGTGATTTGCTTGCACCCATACTCAAGATTGTGTATGAAAAAGTGGTTTCATGTTGTCATATACAAGCAAGCTGTGTCAAATGTATCCAGATACTGTGTGTTTGCAAAAAACCACTACCCAGCAGTGAATCATGTGCTCATAAATAATATACAGAGAAAAAAATGCAATAGGTCTGTGGTACTTTGAATGTGAGGCAATACCTATTCTAATAAATTAAATATGTTTGTGATCATTCTCTGTCATCATGGCCCACAGGTACAAAAAAAATCTGTGTCTGTAGCATTTAACTGCCTTATGGTCCATGCAGAATGGCCCTGTGCAGGCTGGAAAGGATTTCCTGGTCTGTGCCAACTCTGAAACTGTGTTGGGTTGTTGTTTGGGAAAGTGCTAGTTAGCATATGCCAGAACTGTGCCAAGAGCTATTTTAATGATTTGACTACATAAATGACCAGTTCTAGTGCCCCACAGCATTGCCACACACATTACCTTCCTTAAAATGGGTAACAACTGTTAAAGGAGTACTGGAGGTCACTTGTTAAAACTTGTTAAATTATTCTTTTCTTTATAAAGCTGTTTTATTTCTTCCTATCCTAGCAAGGTTTCTTTGAAACCTGATGCTTCTCTAGTCTGTGCAAGTAGATGTATTAGAATATGCACACCTTGATTTCTTGTGTGGTCAAACTTGAAGAGGTCAAATTAATATTTATTCAAAATTATCCTTTTATAGCAAGCCTGAGGAGAAATCAAGTTGCAACCTGAGAAGAGACTAAGCAACAATCCTTTAAAATCACAGAATCGCAGAATCCTAAGGGTTGGAAGGGACCTCGAAAGATCATCTAGTCCAACCCCCCTGCGAGAGCAGGGTAACCTAAATTAACATCACACAGGAACTTGTCCAGGCAGGTCTTGAATATTTCCAATGTAGGAGACTCCACAACCCCCCTGGGCAACCTGTTCCAGTGCTCTGTCGCTCTCACAGTAAAGAAGCTTCTCCTGATGTTCACATGGAACCTCCTATGCTCCAGTTTACACCCATTACCCCTTGTCCTATCACCGAACATCACTGAAAAGAACCTAGCTCCATCCTCCTGATACTCACCCTTTACATATTTGTAAACATTGATGAGGTCACCCCTCAGTCTCCTCTTCTCCAAGCTAAAGAGACCCAGCTCCCTCAGCCTCTCCTCATAAGGGAGCTGTTCCACTGCCTTAATCATCTTCGTGGCTCTGCACTGGACTCTTTCAAGCAATTCCCTGTCCTTGAACTGAGGGGCCCAGAACTGGACACAATATTCCAGATGCGGCCTCACCAAGGCAGAGTAGAGGGGGAGGAGAACCTTTCTTGACATACTAGCCACACCCTTTCTAATGCACCCTGGCCTTCTTGGCCACAAGGGCACGTTGCTGGCTCATGGTAATCCTCCTATCCACCAGGACTCCCAGGTCCCTTTCCCCTTTACAGGTCAACCCGCAGCCTGTACTGGTACATGGGGTTGTTCTTCCCCAGATGGCCATCAAAGAGTGACTTCAGAGAATAAGCCAGAGAGAAAGGAGTTAATGGTGTGAAAACTGGCAGTTCTGCATAGCTAGTTTTCAGCCCCTTCTATGTTTTGTCATTTTCTTAAACAAATCAAAGTTACTGACTTCTGGAAGAGGCTTACCTGACCAAAGATGGTGTTAAAGTACCATAGTGTACAAATCTCTGCATCAGCCATACAGACTGCTGTGGATTGGTTATAATTCTTTATAATTATATTATATTATAATTATATATTATATTATTGGTTATAATTCGTTAGACCATAAAAATAAGTCCTGAAAGGGTTCTTCTCACCTTGTAGTTTGAAAGAAAGACTTTTTCTTCCAACAGCAGGGCTTTCCTCCCAGGTAAACTTGTATACTGTTTTGTGGCCCGAAGAGGCGAGAAGAATAAAAAGGTGCATCACCCTGAATAGCATGTTTTACCCACTGCTGCCCATATGATCAGACCGATCAAGACTTAGACTTCTGTGAGAAAAAACAGGAACATTACAGGAAAAAAAAAGGACACTTGATTACAGCTTTTAACTGGCAGCTCTTACTGAAGCAATTTAGGACTCAATTTTGAAAACCATGGGGCTAATATTGAAGCTTTCTTGAAGCTCAGTCATTAGCCAACTGAGATATTTCTAAGATAATAGCTTTTGCTGACAGAAAGTTACAGATGCATAGAGTTCATTCATTGTTCAAATACAGGATGTTCCTGTTTCTTGCCACCTCCTCCTCCAGTCCCTCCTTTATGGATTCCTGTTCTCAGTTAACTGCGGTCACACTTGCAGACTCCCAGAGGCATCAAAGTCACTTCCAGGGGTGTGATACTTCTTCGTAGGGAACTACATCCGTTATTGGGTTAGCAGGTGCTAAATCTTGTTGTGACAGATCAGCTTCAAATTCAGGTCATACCTTTCCAAGACTCAAATTAATCTTTTGACCTACATAAATTCCACACTTCTATTAGACCTTCTATAGACATTTATGTTGCATTGCAGTGGTTAGTGTGCTCTGAAGAACAGATCCTGTACTACCACCACTCAGAGCTCAATAGACTTCCCACAATGTGAGGTTATTGTTTTTTTCCAAGAAGAAAAAACCTCTTTTGTGTCTAAATATAGCTGTATAATGCACTTGAGCAAAATCATTCTTAAAATGTTACTGGCAGCAATGGAAAAACCTCTTCATATTATCACTGAAGATAAGCAAGACAATTCCCCCTTTCATCTAATTACCATGCTTCATTTGTTATATCTGAGGCTTTACGTATCTCTGTTGCATATACTTCACTTCTGGATTTGCTTAAGACAATCAGCAATTCATTTGCCTAAAGATTCATGATATCATCTTTCTAGTCTTTGTGAGGTATATAGCATGATTCATTTTGTCCTAAATGAAATGTCTGTAGGCTGGTCAGGTACATTGTATCTCATTGGTGACACTTTGTTTCCTTTGAATATACACAGTCAGTCTGGGTGGTGAGAAGAGTAATTACATTAGGACCTTGTGTCATTGTTCCCTGTTGATCTGAAGGCCTGTCTGTCTTAAAGATGCCATTGACTAGTGCTCCTGGTTACAAAAAACAAGCTGACTCTTGCAGCAACCTGCTGAAATACCATTCAACAATGATAACAACTGCAGGGCTCAACAAACAAGTATGGGGGTTAGATTTACCTCTGTCTCTTTGTGTTTGTAAGGAGTTTCTCTGAAGTGAATCTCCAGCTCAATATGGTTGTATATTCAGATCACTCCTGAGACCTTCAGGGTATTCTGCTTGATCATATCTCAAAACTAAAAATATAAAATGTTCTGTCGTTCTGTCCTTCAGGGTGTTGTGAAGAGATATCCTGGCAGACAAGCAGATTAGGAAATGAGATCTTTTTCCATTAGGAAATATAAACAGAATCAAGGTTGTAATGGAAGTGTTCCTGTTTTATGCTTGTTAATCCATTTCCTCAAATGTTGTAAGTAGGAACAAAGCTAACGTAAACTGAGGCCAGTCATGTGCCCCAGTCAGTACTGAAACATGGGACTGTTGGTGTCAGTTTCTGTTGTGCACTCCCTTAATCTTGGTTTCATCATCCAGACAAGATCTGTTCTTCACTTGGCTGTATGCAACTGAATGAAATCTAGTAACAGACTACAGAAGAAGAGGCCATAGAGGAAGTCAGAGGACAGAATATAGTCTAATAAATAAATAAATAAAAATAGTCTTCAGAGTGCAAATATTTCTTTCTGCAGTTGTTTCAATGTAATCCAAAGGTATCTAGTGTACTCAGACTTCCACTTGTATTTTGTAATATTTACTATTCTGTTCATTTCAGCTTACATATTTGTATGAGTTTGTGCTGGAATATATACAGGAACAAAAAGTAATAAAACTTCGATAGTCTGTTTCTTTGACAGAAGTGTCATTTAAAGTCTGAAGACCATTTAACACATTAACACAAAGGAGATGGTGCAGCATTTATAGGTGTAATATATTTCACTGGTAGAAATAGTTAGTTTGGCTTGTTCAGTTTTTGGGTTTGGTTTTGGTTTTTTTTTTTTTTTTTTCCTTTTATTTGCAGAAAAANTTAACACAAAGGAGATGGTGCAGCATTTATAGGTGTAATATATTTCACTGGTAGAAATAGTTAGTTTGGCTTGTTCAGTTTTTGGGTTTGGTTTTGGTTTTTTTTTTTTTTTTCTCCTTGTATTTGCAGAAATAATGTGTGCTGCATTGAAGTGATTTCTTTTTACACTGAAAGGTTTGCCAACTTTTGAAGTCAGGCTTACTATCTGTGGTCCTCTAGTACTTTGGCAGAACATGATTTTGCCTTAGCCATCAGAAGACATTTTCCTCTCTTCCTCATCTCCAGCTGAACTAGCCTTTTATTGTAGGGAGCCCATGAAGGAGATGTGGAGAGAATCTTGGAATCATCCAGTCTCTGTACTACTACCAAACAAATATTGCATACCTCTTTCTGTAAACTTTATTTGCTTTCTATCCCTATTAGTTAAAAAATAAAGGTTAAACATTTTCATGGCTGCAAGAAAAGAGCAGCATCTGAGAAAGTAGTAAAGGCAGAAACAAAAGACCAGCAGAATTTTACTGGGGCTGCTTTAACTTCTTTTGAAAAGTTTATATTCCATCAGCCCAATTTAATATTTGCTGAGTCTTGATTTATGTCTTCAGAAACTTTTATCATGCATGTTTGAGTTTCTGTATTCCTCTTAGCATGATGGTCAAACCAAGGCCTTATCCAGTAAAAGAGATGACTTGTGCTGTGTATCATAAATGTATTATAAATGCATCCCAGGCATAGATGTATTTTTTCTAAGATTCTTGCAAATAACTTGAGTAGCTTATATTCTGTTAGGAACATTCACCTATTTGCACTGCTTGTTTAGCAAGCTGTTTCCCATTTTGCATTCATGCATTTGGTTTGTTAAATATAGTACATCCCCAGTGAATTTGGCTGGTTGATTTTTCCATGCCATTTTCCCGTTTGAGCTCCTCTTTGAACCCTCATTCTGTCTGCCACTCCTCCCAGGCTATTGCCACTCACTCATCTGAAAAATTAGTGCAGATACTGAATGAAAATGCTAAGGACATATCAGTCTCATATAACGAGACACTTCTAACACCTGCCCTTTAGTATGGCTTTTCAGTTAAACCTCAAGTTATTTTATGGGGACTGATTGCACATAAGGGTTATTTTTGCAGTTTGCTTTGCAGTGTCATATGGGAAATTTTCAAAAGCATTGCACCAGTTGTAGTGTATGCTTCCACCTTACATTTAGGAAGGGCTATGTACTTTTCTAAAAGAAATTTGCCTCCTTTATTTATTTGAGTACTGAATAATACTCATTTACTGCTTTAACAGCTTCTCAGCTGTGTTACTAATTTGGTCAGTATCTCTACATAGGTGAAATCAGTTGATCTGAAATTGCTTCAGTAGCCCTATTTTAACTTCATAAACCATAATTCTTTGAGAAATGTGTTATTTTTTTTATTTGCCCCACAGTCCTGTCTTTTCCTTTAACCCATTGGTTAGTTGTAGTCAAAATTACCAAGGATTATTTTAAACTTTTTATTCTATTTAGAGAGCTCTGAAAGATTTCTGTATTGTAAGCTTTGGTTTTGCAGTGCAGAGATACTTGGGAGTCATTCAGAAGACTGCCCCTTACCCCTGGGAATTTTTTTTCTTCTGATAATAGTGTTTTTATAAGAATATTTCATAAAAATTTGAAGCTACAGAAGAACACATCACATAATCTGATTGGACAGCTGCTTTTTTGGTCTTGCTAATCTGTCACAGGAGATTTTAATAGTTGTTTCTAAGCATATTGGTTTTTAAGTGTTCTATGTGTAACTTCTCAGGTATAAACAAATATTCATTGAATAAGTCAGAAGAAGTGATTTCATGGAATATCTGAAGGAGATTTCATGTTGAAGTTTCTAAAAATCCTTATGCCTGGCATTGTGATTGGACTTGATGATCTTATAAATGTCTTTTCCAACCTAAATGATTGTATGATTCCATGCTTTTGCAAGTTTGCCTTCATGTTGGAAAAAAGGTCATCTGTGCACCAGCACAGTGAGGCGTGTATTTTTACTATACTTAAATAAGCTAGGTTTGAAATACTTTTGTTCAAATGAAGTCACAGCATTCATGATTAAATATGTGAAATAAATCCCAGACTGCAGGGTATGCGGCACCCTGTGCAAAAGTGACTCAGTAATTCCTTTGTTACTCATGGGTAAAAATTAACTGTTACACTCGGCTGAAAAATGCTTGCTCCATAATGATGGGAGGATGGAAGTACAGCCTTTGTTCGTCATTTTTGGTTTAAACATGAGACAGTTTTTCTTCAGCAATTTTCAACATAAAGAAAAGCCAGCTCTATTCTGTGTTTAATTTTTTGAAGCATAGAGCTGCAATCACTGTTCAATTATTCATGAGAATTTTGCTTCTGGATCTGCTGTGTAGAAAATGCAGGTGTCTCTGAGTGCAGCCAGGTGGATTTGTATGTTGTGAACAACCTAAAAAACTGCTAATTCTGAGCTGACTTAATTCTGATGGCTCTGTGTCACACGTGCTGGCATGTCACATAATACCCGTATTCTAATCACTGGGGAATAAAAGCAGTCTCCCTACTACTGCCTACAGCATCTAGGCTGTCTCACGTACATTTCATGACTATGCTTATAGTAATGATAAAATATTTCTTTTTATCACAGTGTTAACTAAACATTAAGTACAAGATATGTAAAACTGCAGGTGTTATGGTTTTCTTAGTTCAGCTGTTTACAGCAGTAAGAAAACAAAACAACTGAAAGCTGATAGGGGTTGAAAGGAAAGTGATAAATTGAATACACAAAATTTCATCAAGGAGGTGAGTGAATTAAAAATAAAGAGATTTAGGAAGAGAAGATGGCTAAAAGGGTTTGTGTTTCTCTGAAGCTCCCCCATGCCATTTGTTAATTTCTCAACTTTACATTATTTCAGTAGCAAGTTCTTAGCTCTACTCATCTGTATTAGATAAGAGCAAGTATGGCAGGTGCTGCAGTTGAATTTGCTGATTTTCACAGTGTTGTTGTGTGCCGTTTGCCAAGTCTTTCCAGCTTCCAGCAAGAGAGTTTGGAGGTGCCTTTCACTTCTTACTATTTTCATGGTTCTTACTGACACAGCAATATTGGCAGCAATATTTCTCAGCAGCTGAGACTACTTTAAAAGTACAGGGAAAACATGACATACTCTCTTCTATGTTGAGTTGTGAACCAGACTTTGGACAATTAACGCTACAAGTTTCTCTTAAAGTAGGCATCTATCTCATCTTTATGGGTTGACCTGCTAAACCTGTGAATATCTCTGTTGAAAATCTGAATCTGAAAAACTGCACAGGAATTGTGCTGGTACAGTCCGTCTCAGATCATATCTTCAGGGACCCTTCTTGAAGCAAGCAATTAATCTTTGCTTGCTGTGGGGTGCAGCTCCACCACAGAGAATATCAAATGAATTAAAAGGGACAATATTGGTGTACCTTCTGAATCTAAGGAAATGTTGTTCTCTGACCAATTTTGAGCAGATTGTCTATTACCTTTCCCTATTTATTTTTCAAACCTGTTTGGAAATTGTCAGCTACTGACAAGCATACTTAATATATTGCTGCCAAACCTGAATATTACTTCACTTTCAGTATAAAGCCCTTGCTTTCTTTTTTTGACCTGTTTATATTCATAAAGTGTTTATTATAAATAGCATGCTTTAGAGGCACAGTTTAGAAGGGTATGCTCTTATTTTGGCAGCTGGCCTAAACAGAATTATAAGAAAACCTGTTCAAGGATGGAATTGATAGTTTTCCTCATTAATTGGTTGATTTCCTCTATAAAAAAGTAAAACCTGGAATAAAGTATGTGTGGAGAAAAGTACAAAGACTCCATATCCTAGATAAAGATCCTTCCAGTTGGGGGATCCAAAAGGTTCGGATGTACTTTTTGGCTGACATGTTATAAGAGTAATGTTCGTTCTTAGGTGTACCTCAACTTCCATGTTGAACTTAGAGTCAAGTTATAGACTGTCTCTTGAAGGGTAGTAAATCCTTCTTATACAGCTCAGATAGGGAAAGGAGAAGACTTGGATGCAGCTGCATCATTCTGAATGGAACAGTTTGTCACTCCCTGCCTCTGTCAGCCCTCAACCTGTCTATAAGGACTTTTGAATAAGTACCTGGTATTCTGGGTTTTCCTGATTTGTGGTGGGGATCCATGTCAAATATCTTGCAGTTTGTGGTCATAACTATGCAGAAGTAGCTGCATATCTGTACACTAGAACTAACACTAGGTTCCTGGTTGGAGCGCAGTCTTTTAATTCCTTTTTTTAAATGGATGTACTGTATTCCAAGACTTTGCAGACAGTGCAGACTGCAAAAAGTCCCGTCCTTCTAAACAATATCCTTTTTTAGTAAAACTTTCTGATTAGCAAGGTTATAATCTAGTTAGACAATTTCAAAGAGTTTAAGCAGACTTAGTGATAGGTAGAGGTTGGCTGCATATTTGCTGTATCTTTGAATTGGTTAGCAAGCAATAATACTTTTGTAGAGGAGCAAGGTATCTAAAGTCCTGTTAAAGAGAACAGAAAACTGACATAGAGTCAAAATATCTTTCTTGTAGCTCCTTGTAGGATTATATCATACTATAGATTTAACTACTGCCTAGTCCATGAGCAGTCTGCCTAATTTCCACAGTGCTATAGGGTATTGTTTGCATGCCTTGGAGATTTGTTCCGCTTGCAAATGTCATGTTCATATTTTTCACCTTTTTTATGTATTTTAAAATGTTCTTTACTATATAACTTGGTGGGTTGCTTCAAATTATTTTTAATGCCTAAATTAGCAGGATATTGTTGCAACAAGTACAAGACAGATCATGAGTAGAGGAAGACTGCATTTCTGATCAGTGTGGAGCTTTTGAACAGAATGAGAGACTTCAAATTGCTCCTCAGGAGAGAAGTTTGCAAAACTGACCCTTTTAAAAGGTATCAAGTAAATATAAGTGGAAAAATTAATGTTAAAATGGTCACGTGTCCTATTGCCTATGTTTATTCCCTTGCATGTGTAACATTTTCACTGTTGGTATTTTTATTCTATTCTTACCTCTTTCCGTTTTAACACTTGAACAACTGTGAGAGATAACTTACAATCCTGAAGTCATTTGACTTGTCATCTTAAAGGGTATTTTTAAACTATAGCGTTCAGGGAGCCCCCAGTGTTACTTTAAATCGAGAGACTGCTTTTAGGGTATATTAAAAATGTGGACTGTTTAATTTTGGAACTGCTTTCCTTAAGCACATGTTAAATCATATTTGATAAGAAACTCCATAAAAACAGGTAGCAAGTTTAACCATATTCCCTGTTTTCATGCTATACTAAAGACTGCATGAAAAGCAAATAGTATGGCTTATGCCAAATACAAAAATGTGAAACATGTTCTTCTCCTGCAAGTACAAATAGTTTTTCCCCCTTTTAATATTGGTCTAAATTATCTATGTCCTGTAAGCAGAAGTACTTTATTACTTTATTATTTTCAGAAGAAGAATAGGATTTGTTCCACATGAAAAAGTTACTGAATCAAATGCCCAAACCTGCCACAGGTGTATTTATCAGATTCATTTGCCTCTCAGTTTCCATGATTGCTTATCTCTGTTGTTGCCAGTCACAGATTTTTTTTTCATGCCACACAGACTAGAATCAATGTGATTATGAGAATGTATATACATGATATACAGAAATTGTTCTGAGGCTGGTTGTCCCTGACATTGATTTCAGCTTCATGAGACCAGTTTTCAGGTCATTCTGCAGACAATCCGAAGGTTTCTAGAACCTGAAACCCAAGCCATTGCATCTGTATCTGTTTTCTGTGCTTAAAAGGCTTGCTTTTCTGTACTGTTATATGTGGTTCGAGAAAATGAATTATTCAAATAATAGTTTGCACTATCTTAGATCTCAGTAACAAGAGCAACAGATTTAAAATTCTATAGTGCTATATAGTTTTCCATATGCAGTATGTCCCCTTGTAAGCAGCAAGAATATAGAAAATACATTTCAGTTCTGTAAAAATGCTGTATTGCACAAGGAGAAAATATGTGCAGGTCTCCTAACATCATATTGAGTTAATTCCTGTCAAGTTTTCAAATTCTAGACAAGTTATAAAGCATATTGGAAATTTGAGGGTGATAAGAAGGAAAAAGAAGCAAGCAATTTCAGTTAATTTGAGAACTTGATAAAAGAAGTAAGAAACATTTGTGATTAACAAAACAAGGTATTTAGAAATATTTACTAGTTATTGCCATGGAAGGAGGAGAATGTCATTCTTGGAATCTTTAGAACAGTGTTAGGAGAAAGATCAGAATAAGTAGAGTTGAGTTTATATATTAGTTAGGTTTTGACCTTTTATTGCATCTGGTTTGCCAAATACAAGCATTAGATTACAGAACATGTGGTGGAAGTTATTTACAAAGGACATAAGAAACTATAGTCTTATTTTTTGTTGTGTTGTTTTTTTTTTTTTTCTGTTGGTTGTTGTGTTGTTTGTGTTTGGGGTTCTTTTACTGTTGCAGATGCAGATGCTTGAGTTGTAACACTTGAGGGTGTGTTTCTCAGCACAACATCTGATTAGTCACTAATTTAGTAAGGAATGTCCTGGCACGCAGTTCTGTTGAAGCATGTGAGCCTATCAGCAGAATAACATATTATACTCTTTTAGGCGTTTCGACATAGGGTTGAGTAAAACAGCCTAGCTGTTTTGCAACAAGTAGGATATTCCTTCCATGGGTCTCCTTTTGTGTTTCTTACTATCAGAAGAGATGTTGCATTTTTGCCTATTGAAATATATTTTGTACCTTAAATTGTTTTTTTCTTTGTTTTGAAAGTTGTTTTAGAGTCTAAACAACACTTGAAATCAGCACTATAGAGCTGTCTTTTATTTTTACATTGAGGAAAAGAGAGGCTAGCATATGTTCATTGTGGTTTTCATATTCTGCAGGTTTCCCCACTCCTTGAATGAAGATGATCAGACATATTCAGGAAACTGGTTTAATAAAAATTTTCAGAAATAAATACTTACTGCAGTACAAAATCATAAAAGTCCTCTCAAATCCAACTGAATGTTGTGGTCACAGCACCATATGACACACACACCTTTTCCTATCTTAGATTTTAAATCTGGAGAATGAGGCTCTTTCTGAAGTTCAGCTTTTTTTCACCAAGCGCTTGGATTCATAATTCAATTAACAGATCACTGACGTAGCTGTGGCTATTGATGTTACTGTAGGTCATTTCATAGTGTGCAATAATGCTTAAGAGAATTTCATGGTGAATATAAAAATATCCAATATAAAAGCAGTAGAAATAGCTGTTTCAAATATTTGAAAGGTAAATATTCACATTCTTTTGAAATTTTTGTTAAAAATTTCAGACAGCGAAAGAAGACTGTGACAGAATGCTGAGCAGAGATTGCTGCAGTCCATCAGAACTTTCAAAAGGCATTAGCTAAAATAGAACAAGTAAATGAGATAGGACTTTTCTGAAAAGAAGAGGAATAATTAAGGGGAAATATAGTAGATGTCTCTAAGACACCATAAGGATCATGCCTTTGAGGAAAAATAAAAAGAATGTAATTATGCTTTAGGAATCCTTGGCACATGATTGTTGTGAACATTAGAACTATATGTGGATTAAAAATATAAATTGTAGGACAGTTCTTCAAAGAAAATTAATTTAAGGCTATTAAATAAATACCACTACCTCTGGCTTTGAATGGCCCTGAGTTGCAGATAGTTGGAGGTTTGTATTGGAATGATTCTTCCATAAAATACATATTTTCCCGTGTTCTTATTCTCTTGGTTAAGTATCCCCAGGTATTCAATTTTGGCAACTGTTGAAGACAGGGCACAGGGCTAGATGGAGCTTTGCCTGACCCAGTATAGCTGTTCTTAAAAGTGTTAAAAGCATTGACTTTTTATTCAGTTAAGTGGCCTAGTAAGACTGAAATAAATGCATCTCTTTATTTCTGCTTTGTGTATATGTTGTTAATAAATTGTATATAAATGTTAAAGTCTGAGAAATCCCAGAAGCTGAGATAGCTGTTGCCCCATTTTAGACTGTCTGCTTCTACTACACCATTCCACAGAAGTTGCAAGGTCAACATGTACCTTAAGAACTTGCTTTTATGTATTTAGGCATGATCAGAGTAATAAAATCAGTCAGAGCAGTAATATCTGAGGTTGGCATGGCTGGTCTTTACAAAAAGTTTGTTCAAAACACTTTAAAGAACTTTTAGCCAAATGCATGTTTATGTTTTCTTAGAACACAAACTGAGATAAAAGCATATAAGAGTTTTATCTTGCAGATTGATAGCAAAAACTCTAAATGTGACTGAACAATTACTGAATGAAGTTCTCATGCCAGGGCTGTACATGAACAAAACTGTTTCCATTGTGAGTTTACTATAAGCAGAAAATTTGCTTAAAATGCATAGTTAGGCAACTTCTGTCCCACACTGTTAGCTGAATTAGATAGTGTGTTTTAATCAGTCTCAAAACTTGGGAGTTCAGCTGAAAGCTCCTTAATATGATGATAAACAAAAAAATAAAAATTTTTCTGAGAAGGACACATAAATGGTTTGGGTTTTTTTTGTTAAATTTTCAAATACTCTGCCCAAAACCCCTCCAGATGTACCTTGGAAAGTATTTGTTTTATCCATCGATAATCAAATAAAAAAATTACTGAAGAGGCTTTTTTACTTGGTAAAGAACAACTTTAGTGTATGGAAATCAGTATATGGGGGCTTTCTTTGTCAGTTACTGAAATGAGCTGGAGGGAAAATCAGGATACCTGAAAAGTAGTTGAAAGATGATGTATTTGAAGTGTTCTGAATGTTTCCCAAATAAAGTCGTGGGGTTTGGGTTCTTTTGTGTGTGTGTGGTGTGTGTGTTAGTTTTTCAGTAAGAAAAACTAACCTCAGTGCACTAAATTAAAAAGTGTTGTTTTCTTTTCACCCTTCTACTCCCCTCCGCTATAAGAACATCTATATGAACATCCAGGAATTTGGACTCAATGACCTTTATGGTTCCCTTCCAACTTGAGATATTATTCTATGATCTGTATATCAGTACAGAAGGTTTTTCAAAGCAAAGGATACTTTCTCATAGGTATCTTGGAGATCTAGATTCTGAAGGAAAACAGAAAAAGCTATGATAAAATTTTACATATTTATATAGATAAAAGATGTACGAATAAGTAACTTCTAAAATGAATGCTTAATTTTTCAGTTTTTTGGCAGAAAAATTTGCTATTGAAATGTATTTTTTATAGCTTAACCAAAAGATTTCTTTAGCAATCGTTAGATGTCTATGAAAAATGAGGGGAAAAGAAGTTTTAGCAGTGCTGTTGTGTTGTGTGAAGCAAGGTAATCTATACATGTGTTCTGAACCACCTCATGGAAGGGATTGATTTTAAATACAAATTAATAATAAAGGACATGGAAAACAATATTTAAGTTTATTTTTTTTACTTTGAGATAGAAGTTGAGGTAGCTGAAGTTAATTTGGCTTCCCAGAAGTGCTGTCAGCCTCTCAGCAAAATGCCATGCCTATTATCATCTTCTGGAGGCAGGGCAAAGGTTATCGGGTGCTCAGCGCTGCTGGCTGAGTGTTCTGGCAGCTCTTGCCCAGCCAATTCAGGGGATTCCCCTAAGTCACAAATCTGCATGTGCCCTTGATGACAGATGGGTTAAGTTGCAGTCTTCAATGATCATCATTCTTGGTCTGAACCTTTCTTGACTTGTATTAGCTCAAGAGCCATTTAACTCTGTGGGGCTTTTTGGTGGTAGGTGTAATTGCGGGAGGAGGTTGAGTTGTCTTTTGCAGTCTTGGCTGCCCCCTTGCCTTTTCTGTGGAACTGTATAGTGTTTCAACGGCTTTCATAGCTTTAAATTTGCAGTTGTTTCATGGAGGGCTGGATGTTAAAGGAGCAGAATGGTTGTGGTTTGACAAGTATTTTCTTTGGAGAAACTTCGGTAAGAAATTGGGCAGACCAGTCACTCCAGGATAAAATCAGTTTTGTTTTCATCAGTGATCTCGGAATTAACCATCCTGCCTAATCTGCAGTTGTGTACATGTATGAATTGCCATTGTGAAAAGCATATTATTGCTTTGTAGAGCGTATTTCTTGCTGCTATTTCTCATTATTACCTATCCTGCCTTTCTACATTGGTGCCTGTGATACTGTGCAGGACTATTTAAGTTTTGATGTTAGTATCTAATAAGTTTCTATGTCGCTTTCTCTTTCCAGCTGGTAGGGCCTTAATGCAAGATCAAATAGCAACATGAACCATGACAAGAGATTCCTATAATTTTTTTATGTATTGTGTTGTTTATTTTTTAACAAGCTGGTTGATCAGCATACACAAATATGTGCCTTCTTAAATGGCATGCACTCTGACTTTTCTTCCCTGACCTGTTTTAGTTTGTAAATACTTTAAGTTTTGCTTATAGAGATTGATGTTTCATTATTGTCATTATATCAGGTCTGCTAATGTGCTGTTACATGTGTTGGAGTTGGAAAATACTGTCAAGTAGCATACAAATTACCAGTTATTCTATCAGATAAAAATACGGCCTTGAAACTGAGTTGTATTAGTGCTGATTTAGTATTTTTTATGTCACAGTTTCACAGTTTTATAAACTACCACAATGAGACTGAACAAAGACAATTGTAATGGAAAAAAGCTCTTTTCAAAACAAGAGAATATGATTGTAATTTTATCATCAGGCATATTAAACTCTAAGAGACTATCTCTTGTCACACAGTAAACCACTGAATAGATAAGTTGATGTTAATAAGTTGATAAGTTAACAGTATAATTTAGTAATCTGTCTCACTTTCATTATATAGGCATTGAAAAAAGCTGTGGCCCTGAAGGACTCAACATGAATCATAATTAGTATGAAAACATTTGGCTAGCAATTCTGAATATCAATAAAAACTTTGGCGCTTTGAGCTGCAACATAAGAATGGGGTTGATGTCATGAAAATGATTAATAATATAGAATTGTGCTGTGCTTCCATTATAAAGTACTTGATGTCCTGCAGTTATTCATCCTTAAGCTTCTAATTCAGAACCGGTGACCTGGACTTAAATCTAGCTATGATTTGTGATTGCACTCAGCACTCTCTGGTGCAATTTTCTTACAGTGCACCAAAGAATAATTTATATGATTAGATAGAAAACTATCTCATGCCCTCTTCTTCACAGGACGATGGCAGCCATAAAGTAATGGTGGGCTGTTTTAGCAAACCGTGAGATTACCAGCAAGAGCTTTCGGACACAGGCATTGTCAGTATGTGGCTCTGGGTGTCCTAATTATCTTAAAGATTCTACATACCTGAGTGCGTTCTTATGTTCTTTATTGAATTAGATACAGAATTGTCTTCTAAATATTCTAATTTTATTGGTAGCTTTTTGTCAGTCTATTTTTCTTGGTTTGTGCTGCATTTAATTCTTACAGTAGAAAACACAATAAACTTTTAAGGATTGTGCTTTAACTGTATTGACACTTGTGAAAAATATTGTCAAGTCTTCATGTCTTCTTAACAATTTTTAATGTCTTGACCAATTTGTTTGCACACTGATTTCATTATATAGTTATGTTGTTATTTGGTATGCCTTCCATATAGTTATATCTGTTCAATGAGGGAGAATGAGGGGAAAAGATTCAGACTGCTACAGATCAAAAGAGACAGGTGGAGGGAAAGGTTTCAAAATCTTGAGTAGCATGTGTGCCTAGAAAAAAATTGCATTTTAATGTGACTTCACTGAATTACAGACCGTGAATACTAGTACATAAGCACTTCTGTAGGTCTTGGGACAAATAGGAAATGTGTTATAGTAAACAAAATAATTTCATGAAACAGTATATAAGATGTCTCTTGAAAAACTTGGCAAAATATTTGGTTATCTTTAGAAATTGCTCAGATAAATGCTTGGTGATGTATTATGTGATTTTATTTTTTTCCTTCCAAAATCTCTTTCTTTTATAGCTGTTTAGGCAAGATCCCATGGCCAAAAAGTCCCAGAGCAGTTGAGATTTTCACCCTTAGTGGTAAGATCTACCGCCCTGTCTCCAGCTCTTTTGTGTTTGTCACACAAATCCAGCATGATCTATCATATTTGTACCAGAGGAAGGTTTGCTATCTTTATGTGACTAAAATGTAGTAATTTGCTTTTAAACTGCAGTTGAAGTGTCTCTTACTTCCTTTAATCTTTCTTTCTCCTTGTGTTAGAAAACCTGGAAATACTGTCATGCATTATGCAATATTATTATGTGTGCCTTATGATGAAACACTAAAACCAAATTGTGACAATTCGTTGTTGCTGATACAGATCAGGTTTTGGTGTCTGTTGATAGTCAGTTTGCTTTTATACTCAAAATTTTCATGATTCTTTAAACCTACATATTCACGTGCTCTGTTCTGCCCAGTAAATATTTCTTGCATGCGAGATCTTGCTTAGCTTTTTGAATGTTGCATTACTTTTTTAATGTCAAAATTGAATGCTGTTTTGTTTTGTTTTGTTTTGTTTTTTTTTGGGGGGGGAGGTGTTTGTATTTGGCTTTGGTTTTTGTTTGCTTGTTTTGTTTGGGAGTATTTTTTCTGAATATGCATCCTGAGAATTAAAAACTCTTTTAACAATTATTTATTTCATCCAAGTGCAAAGAAGAGTTCTGCTTAGTGTGCAGGATTCCGTGAAGAGAAAAAAGATTTCCTGAGCACCTATTTTGCTTGCTTTTATTAGTCTTTAACCGTGGAAAGATTTTTTTTTTTTTTTTTTTTTTTTTTTTTTTTTCTATGGTCTT
>NDXB01002892.1:24067-36127 GCA_002631895.1 Agapornis roseicollis
TTTTTTTTTTTTTTGCTATGAGTCAGTTCTGGTTTTTTAGGATATATTTAAGTGCACAGTATGGTGTTCATTATTTTTTCATCTAGAAGTGAGACTGAATAATTAGAACAAGGTTATGATTTGAAAGCACCATCTTGCTCTCCTTTTAGACAAGGAGAGACATAGAAGGGACAGTGATTGTGACTAGTTCTGGAGCTGGCTGACCAGCTAAAGCATGCCAGGGGCTGACTAATTAAACATCTTTGAAAGTTTGCAGACTGGGTGGGATACACCATCTACCACGCAGTACCAGGTCATTCCCTTCATACTCCCCATGGACAGCATACTGTCTTTTACCTACCTGCTGAAGTGCTTGAGCAGTATCTGAGTATGGAATACAGTGAATCTGACACTATTTCTGATCCTCCCAGCTATTCATTAGGGCTGCTTCCTTATCTCTGGCACCAACATAGCTTTTATTTTCCTTCTTTCGCTGATGACTGCCTTTGAAGTCTTTTGTGCCTTCCAAGAAAAGGAAGATTTCACATAGATGTCTATAGTGTTTGAGGGAGAAGGCAATTAACTTCATCATTATGATACACGTTCAGTCCAAATCTGTACTCAGCAAGAGCATACCTGGTAATATTCCCTAATCAAGCAGCATGTCAGGCTAGCAGCTGATCTGTTTGCCAGCACATTTTTGGGGGTGTCTTAGTATCTGGTGGTAGAGAGAGACATTAGCAGCTATCAAGTTTTGAGCAAGGTCTAGAAGAGGTCTCCTTAGTTGAAGAACAGGATAATGGAGATGAATGGAAGTAAGAAGGGTTAATTCTTAAAGTTATCCAAATAAAATAAAGACTGCTTTGTACTCTAGAAAGTTATGTGTAAAACTGTGGTAATTAGGGCAAACAGAGTATGAGGAACAACTCACAGAAAGGGTCAAAATGTGTAAATCAATAGTATGCCCACACCATGAATAGTGGTGTACATTTCTAGTGTCTCTTGCCTTAAATCATTTATACTAAACATAGAAGAGTTTAGAAAAGAACAGCAAGGATGTTTGAGGACATGCAACAGCTTGTATGCATGAAACAAGCAATCAAAATAAGGTTTTTAAAGCTGAATGAGCTGACCAAGAGCAGCACCTGATTAATAGGATCTTTTACCTTTTGTTTACAAAGTCAAGTGCTTTCATGTTCCTTTCAGAAGTAATGGGGGTAGGGGCTGGATCTTTCTGTAAGGTTGAAGGGGTTCTTCCTGTTGAGGAACGAATGAGCCAAGGGGAGGGAAAATTTCAGAAAATACTGGATGTGAGAAGTGACAAACATACCAAGGCTGGAAGATAGCACAAGCAAAGAGGTTGCTGAGAGGAGCAGGGATTAGTCATATCAGTTGAAGCTTCAGAGGTGGCAAGAAGGAAATTAACAGGGAGAAGTCTGACCAAAGTCCCCTGTAATCCAGAAAGCTGTAGTGTTAGCTGCAACTAAGCAACGAAGTGAGAACCTCCCTGAAAAATAACATGGGCAGGGTAAGAGTTTTTCCTTTCTCAACCTATCACTTCTAGTCATTTAGAGTTTTCCATGTTAAAAACATTTAAAAAGTATTTTTAGCAATTCTACTATCAGGCAAGCTCTGTCCTAGGCAGCTCCACCTTTCAGTTCTGCAGTCTCATAAAAAGTTACATGATAATGGTCTGCAAAAATGCTAAATAGCTGTGAAGAGCTAAAGAAAGTTGACTGTCATCTGCCTGTTCCAGTATAAGACTTCTCAGAAATAAATTGAAGAGGCTAGATCCAAGCAATGACATTAGGTGGGGTTTGGTTGATTTTTTGGTTGTCAAACTGCATGTAGTTAAGCTGCAGAAGTCCCTGCCACAAGATGCTATAGATGTTATCACAGGATGGAAATCCACTCAGAGCTAACAATACAAACATCACTGCTGGTTGAGTAAATTTATGAGCGACAAGTTAGAGTCTGGAAGACTATTTGGAGAAGACAGCAAATTGTCTTCTCTAGGCTGCACTTTTGGACACAGTATGAGCTGCCAGAAGCCCTTTGGCTTAATTCAGTACGCTACTTTGGCTCACCTGCTCCTGTTCCACCCAGGTGTACTGGGAGAGGTCATTTCATCTTGTGCTACTGTGAAAAAGTCTGAAGCCTGATCTGCTGGAAACCTTCATATGGGCCAATACAAGCTCTTGATTCCTTCAGGTGCAAAAGAATTCAGGATCATCAAACAATTGATACAAATTTACTGGAGATTCGGTCTTTTTAGTGTGATTGCAGTTCAGCTGATTATGCACTCATGCTGTTCTGAAGTTTGATTTGCAAAAATTATGAGCAATGATATCAGTAGAAGCTAGTCTTTTGAGTACTGAAGTGTTTTATAAATGCTCTGCTTCCAGGTTAATAGGTCCTTGAAATTTCAGTTATTCATTTAGCAGACACTTTTGAACCTAATCTTTTCAGAACTTGCTTATCAATAAATAAATAAGGTGTTATTATACTCCTTACCTCACTGAGGGTGGGGAAGAGTTCTGAGGAATTGTAAAAGTAAACAGTGAGCCATTTTTCTGCTGTAGCAGTGAACACTGTGTATGGAGTGTGACAAAGAAATAAACAGTCCAAAGGAATACTTAAAGAGTTAGGAATACATCAAGTTCCAAGACTGAAATACAGGGATAGACATGATACTGAAAACTTTTCAGCTCCTTTGTAATCATCAAATGCATTACAAATAAGTATTTTGTAAAAAGGCATTTTGCATAATAAATACATATGGCTATGTAAAACTATATTGTAGTGCATGTAAACAAACAAAAGCAACTCAAACTGCACAAGGGGTTTAGTTTTGCTTGCTTTCATCTTTGATGCTATATTTAAGCTTTGAATAGTGCTTTTGTATGTTTGCACAGTTCAGTTATTTCTTTTGGTGCTTTTCCTAATTAGAGAACTTCAGAATTTTAATGGGAAAATTAAGCTGTCACATAAATAATTTTATTAATTAAGATTTTTTAATTTAGGGGCTCTTCTTTCAAGGTAAGCTTGAAGGAAATTTAGCTCTAAATATTACAGCTGTAACTATCAGAAAAAGAAATAGAAAAGGGAGTTGGGACTGGAATATGCGCATGTAGGTAACCATGGAACATCGTTGTTGAGTAGGGCAGGGCATTTATTAATACGTATTTATATATTGCCTTGCATGATCCAGGCATAGGACTTCATTCCTGTTTTTCTTCTCCCTCCTTCCTTTTTAAAGTCCAGTATGATTATACTGCTTCAGGAACAAACATGTCTTGTGAAAGATTGAGGAAAGCTACGAATACAGATGACTGGATGAGATTAGGAAAAGGAAAAAGGAACTGGAATGCTGGGAGAAGAGTTAAGGAAGTTGCAGTTCACAAATAGGCAGCATTCCTGTTTTGTTTTTTTTTCTCAGCATTTCCTGAGATTTTTCGTAATTCAGATACTCACATAATAAATATAAACCATGTAATTTAAAGTAATAGCTCTGTGATTTTATGGTTTAGGGAATTTTTGCAATTTTTATCTAGATCTTCCTAGTCATTTTGAAGCATTTTATAATGAAATAAGAAGAAATTGATAGAATTCCTTGTAGCTTTGAAAGTCAAGTCATCTTTCCAGTGAATGATGCATTACCCATAATGTGCCAAATGCAGTTTACCAAGTCAAAGGTATGGGGTGCTTCTTTGTAATCTGACATACCTTTTGTTACAGGTTTACCTTTTTTTAAAAAAAATTTTATATTTATTTTTAACATTCCCAGGACAATTGGTACTATCCCATGCAGGAGAAGCAGGTCTAAGTCTTGCCAGGTTCTTTCCTGGGGGGGAAAAAAAAAATTATTTCTATGCAGATCTCTCTGGATATAATATTTATTTGAAAATATATTAATAACAATAGGTCAGGCTGTTTAATGGAAGAAAGAAGCCATGTGAAGGAGCAGCACTGAGCAGTGCACTGAATAATGTACATATGTGATCCTTGGAGTCTTGGGCTGTGTTTCAAAGCATTATCAGCACAGATAAGGTTGGGAGGTGTTGAAAATTAATAGAGGCATAGCTGGTGTAGCTGGAGTGACAGAATCCCTGTCATGTATACTGCACAAAACCACAGGAGGAAAGTGAATTTGTCAATTCATCTCAGGTTGTTCACAGAGGCACTTAAGGTATTTTGACAACAAACCTCCTCCTGTCGGGGGCATACTTTCATTTTGAGGACTCTTCCAGTACAGTTTGCTGGAACCCTTGTGATGGCTAAGACTGTTTGTAGCAGACAAGCCAGGAATCAGACCTTGAAAACAATGCAATTAATCTTTATCTAAAACTCATCTTCCTGATCCTTATTTTAAAAGTTACCAAAGTTCATTTTTTTTATTCTATGAATGTAGTCAATGGAGAATAATTTTGCTTTTGTCAGCTTGTAACTGACACTTTATGGGGGAGAATCATATTTTTACAGTTAGAATAAGGTCTTAGATTTTTCAGCAGTTTAAGTTTGTGTCATTTATCTTCCTGTCATTTTGGTTGCTGCTCACTTACACCTGAGAAAACTGGGAGATGTTGAGGAAGATTTCCAGTGGAAGCAGAAAAATAAAATGTACTAACTGGGTGGAGAGCCTGCCTCACATGACCAGAATTAAAAAGAGCCAACTGTTTTGCTTTTGGCTGTGCTTGCTACTAAACACCCTGTCATAGCATGAGGTGAGTCACGACTTGTTTATTTATAGCCTTAGCCAATCAAAGCTGAATGCTCTGAACTTCATTCAAGACCAGCAAGCACTTAGGATGTCTTGTAAACATTTGCTCTCTGAGCAAGGAGTGCTCTTCTCAGCTGCAAACCGGACAGGTGCCCTGGTTGTCACTTCTAAAACACAAAACAGACTAGAAGATCTTTGCCTGGATTATCTAGATTGGTAGAGAGAGAATTCCTTTTTACATCTGAAATGCCAGACAGTGAGGATCTGGGACAAGATGAAAGGTACTGTACTTTCATTCTGATGGCCTTCTCATGCAGTGCAGTACAGACCAGGGCTTTGTGTAGTTAATCTGTGTGTCAATCCTGAGTTCTCAGCCTAAGATCAGTTTTTTTCTGTATCAGAAAACAGATCATTCTTGGCAAATTCCTGGGGATTCGCCTCTAATGCTAGCTTAAGGTTTCTTAGTTAATGTTTGCAGAGAGGTTAATTTGTACAGCTCTTTTGTCTTTCTTGAACTAAAGCTGAAGGGAAGAAAATGCTAGGTGGTTTCTACCAAGTCACTTTTCTCAACCATGGGACAACTTACAAGCCTCAAAATGTCAGACACAAATAGTTGAGATGGAGCCACATTACTGACGGAACCGTAACTTGTTGCTGTGAGATAGGGCACTGTGTCCCTTTGAAGTAAGCCTTTCTTTCTAATTTTTATCTTAAAAAGTTCATAAAACAAACCATCAGGACAAAAAGCAAGTAGTTCAATCTAAAACGTACTAACAATTTAACAAATACTGTTTTTTCAAAATATGATCCAGCACATTCCTATGATATAAATGTGCTAATTGAACTTAGCTAAATAGATTTTAAAATAGATATTTTGAAAGTAGATGTTATTAATGTTTGGCTATGACACAGTTTATAATATAGGATTCTTTAAGTCCACGTGGTCTTCCCATAGTTGCAATTTTATTGTCTTGATGCTAATCAAAATGTTGCATCTAAACTGATTTTAATGAAATATTTGATATTGGGAGGAGGGGAAAAAAAAAAAAAAACCATGTATGTGGAAATAGACTTTTTTTAAGTTAGTTAACAAAGTGACAGAATGTAGACGCCAGTTTAAGTACTACACAGATCAGAAGTGAGCATTTCATTATGGCTTCAGATTTAAATTTGAACATTTCTGTGGATGTTTTTCCAATATGTATGACAATGTGTTGTTGTAAGATAGATGAAATACAGAAGACCCTTCTGGTGTCTGTTGTGCAGGCATGGTCATCTAACTGGAGGAGCATGGGTGAATGGAGCCCCAGTGGGATAATTGGGTCTCTGCAAGGGTAGGATCACCTACGCATTTCCGATTGCAGGGATCTAAGCTGTGCCCTGTATAAAGTAATTGTAGTAGTAGGTGGTATTTTTTTCTTTTAAGGAAATGTTGACTCATTACTGATAGCCACCAAAGTGTTAAATTCTGTTCATTACAAAATGTTTAGCTGGATTCCCACTTTGTTGAAGTGTATCTTTTTCAATACCGGAAAACAGCAATATGCATAGCATGTTAAAAAAAGAGGGTTTAGATCATAATCATATTTTTATTGTGCTTTTTTGAACCAGTTTTGTAAAGGATGTGCAGTCTTTCCTTGAGAAAATCTCACCTGCTGAGAAGAAAAATATTTTTTTGGGGAAAAATATCAAAATCTAGGTTTCTGGAAGAAAAACCCAAAACAAACAAAAACCCATCAGTGTTCACTAACATGTAAAAGGATGCAACTCGTGTGCAAAACATACAAGCTTTGTAATACCTAACTTAATTTGTTCGCAGTTTGTTTTCTATATAGGCTTGTAGCAAGCTTTGGCAGTTAAATAGTTAAATAATACTAGGCCTAAACCTATAAGAGTTCTTTTTTTAAAAAAAAAAAAAAAAAAATCAAAGATTGTTTTAAATTAAAAAGATGAACATTTCAAAGCAGTAACCTGGAAAAGTGTGATAATAGGGCCTGCTCTCCTCATTTATTATTTCTGAAATTGACTTTAAATTAATTAACCCTGATCCTAGTCCCTCACTCTTTTGTGCCTTTGCTATTGAGCCGAAAGGTTTGAGAAAATAGTTTAATCAAAAATAGGGGTTTTGTGGAATTCATTTGCCTTTTTGTCTGGGTGGTAACAAATAGGATATAACTGGAGAACATTCCTTCAGAAGTGCTAATGAGGTCTGGTGGAGGTCAGAATACTTCGATCCAAGTTAAACAAGAGGCAGTATAAGGAGGAGCTATTGGAACTATACTGGAGCAGTATGGGAACTGTACTGGAGCAATTCATTTTAGACTCACAAAAGAAGAGAGAGTAGTGTAAATGCACAGATAATGGGGTAATTTTAAAGGCACACTGAATCAAAGCTACTGATTTATATTTTTAAAAATGAAGGGTAGTGGTACTGTAGAAGCTGTGGAATGAGCTTTGTTCACTGATTGGTTTCAGTGCACTGCAGTCCTTGTAGCTCCGTCTCAGATGCAAGCAAATACTTCTTACATCTTCTCCTGAGTTCATGTCCTGCTTCATAAAATATTTAGTAATGCATCACAAGTGTATTTCATGAACATTATAACATCATAGTTAAAGATGTGACATTGGCCAATAGTCTGTATGTCATAATGTGAATTTATAATAAGCAAAGGAACATATGCACAAATCCTTCTTAGTAAAGCTAGCAAAAAGCTAGGAAAAAAACATATCTTCTGTTTTGTTTTGTCATATGATCCTGGGCAGTAGCAGGTCAAGAACAGTGAGGAGAGATGTGGTCAAAGGTAAAGGACTGAAATGTTTAGCATAAAACCAGTATTTCCCCTACTAATTCTTTATCACAAGGTCTCTTATACTGTTGTGTAAGATGATATAATTTATTAAAAAAAGACAACTCATGAGGAATCTAATGATGGTCATGAATATATAAAAGGTACTCTGAATTATCAGTCCTGAAGTGGTGGAAGCACATAGTTGTAGGTGCTTCAGAGAGATACTGATGTTTAACTTCCTCTATCAGAAGGATGTCTGCTGTGTTCCAATCGCTGTTGCCAACAGGCGTTGACAAAGATGGTGTACTAGTACACTAAACTGTTAGCCATAAACCTTTTGAGTTGGGGTGGGGTGAGGAACCCAAACAAAAAAACAGGTAGAAAAAGCTAAGTTATTTTAACCAGTTGATTTTGAACTGCAGTCTTATAGTGCATGGCCTTTCTCAGTATGTGCTTGGTCTTAGAAAAATGTGGGTTCAGTTTAAAGTCAAATTTTCCTATTACTTAGCTATTCAAGGTATGTTGATTTTTAATTATATAAAAATAATTGTTTCTTCTGCTAGTATAAAGTGCTTGAATTTCCTTTTATGATTGAGTTCAGTGCAAAAATGTTGGCAACAAATCATGTGCCAGGAGCTCTCAGTGATGCATCAAAGTAGATGATCACCTCTTCATCCAATTTAAAACATACAGTTTAGTAGATGTATTTAGTAGATGATCACCTGTTCATACAATTAAAACCCATTGGAGAGAATCAGAATGAAGTTCCACACAAGAAGAGTTGAAGCTGCCTTTTTGTGATGCTACACAAAAGGTTGTTTTCGTGTTTTTGCAGGTTAAAAGTATTCTTTGTCTGGCACTTGAAAATCCAATTTTCCTTTTTTGTGCAGCTTCTCTGCTATTCAAAGAATGCTCAGCTCATCTTTCCTAGCTGTTTGACTTTGAGAGGCCTTGAACTAGGAATATCCCACCTGACGAATGTGGAGGCTGAAAGAGGAAAATCAACTGATTTTGTGAAAAAGGGTTAAAAGAATTTTCTTTGTGGGAGAAAAAGAAATGTGAAAGAATTCCAACAGCTGGGCAGAGCTGTTTAAAGTTCTGCAAACAAAATTTTATGCTCCTGTTGATAGAAACAAGACTTCCTTTCTTTTTTGACCAAAAAGTGCAATAAAAATGTTTCTCTTGCATCACCAGTTTCTGTTATAAATGGGAAGCTGCCCTGGAAGATCACAGCCCTTGGTCTGCCTTGGCAAAAAGACAGCAGTGTGTATGTAGCAATAGTATTGTAATCTTTGTTAAAAAGGAAGCAAGTTTATAATAGTATTTATATGACACTGAATCACCTGGTTTTCATGCAAAGAGGCATTTAGAAAAAAAATCCGTGCTGATTGAGTGTCATGACTTAGGACTAGTAGCACTTGACTATCAAATCACATTTCACATTTTGAATGACCTCAAACTGGAGTAGCTGGTGTTCTCAGGGGAGCTGGACAGGAGTACAGGTCAAAGGAAGGGTTTCCCGTGAGAGCTGACCTATCAGTTTACTTAGAAGTGTCTGTGTAAAGGAGCCGCTCAGTGTAATGGCCCACATTTGGTTGCAGTTTATTTTATTTTATTTTCATAGGACATTCAGTGAAAAGTGACAACATTTACTCTGCTGTGTCAAGGAATTTGTGTGCTGGAATCACTTTCAAAAAAGCTGGAGTTAACCAGTCTGGTCAGCTAAAGAAAGACAATATATCTCCTTTTTAAGACTTGAGAAGATGACTGATGCTATGCTTGGATAGAAGAAGTGAACACATCCCCTCAAAATCCTGGCAGTAATGGGTCTTTTTTTTTTTTTTTTTTTTTTTCTTTTTTAACAACCTTTTAGGCCAAGACGATCCCCNGCTTGGATAGAAGAAGTGAACACATCCCCTCAAAATCCTGGCAGTAATGGGTCTTTTTTTTTTTTTTCTTTTTTTCTTTTTTAAGCAACCTGTAGGACAAGATGAGCTCCCCTCCCCCTTTGCAGAACACTTGAATGCATTTTTACACCAATAGGATTGCTTTCATCTTCAGAAAAGCTTGTTCTTGACTAGTAATATAGGAAAAAAAACCCAACCCTTCATGTATGGGATTGATATTGTTTAGCAACACACCAGTGGTAAAAAGTTTGCATGTCATTTAAAGAGAAGAAAATATTATTATGACTTTAGTTAACACACTGTGCAAGAAGCATATAGAGTCAGGGATGAAAGGTTGCTTGTATTATGTTTTGTTGAAAGTCACATATCCTGACCAGTCTGCTGTGCAGTCTATTCAGAAAGCTACATCCAGACTTATCAAGTGCTTATGATTTAAACATATTTCTTATACAATAATATTACCAAAAATATTCTTGGTCAAGAAATAGAAGGAGTATGCATGCTGCTAAAAGCTGTGAAATGAGATCTTTTTTCAGCTTTTATTGCACACCTTCCCCTGGGGAAAAAAAACCAACCAACCAACCAACAACAAAAAAAACAGTAACAGCAAATTAGACTGACTCACTGTTAATAAAAAGCACAAAACTGAAGTGTCACATGAAGACAGATGATGTCAGAAAGAAAACACTTTAAAAGCTTGAGAAGCAGTATTGCTCAGCATTAACAGAATCCATTTAGTTCTTAGAAATTAGGTATTTGGACGACAGGAGGGATGATAATTAAAGGAGACTTTTTGGATTGGGAAATGTTAGTTATTCTTTAAGGTCAATGACTACATTCTCCAGCTTCAGTTTAAAAACAGTACCTGTCTAACTTTGTATATCTTAATGATTCTAAGTGTGCCCAAGCCTTAACATTGAAGGGATGCCAGTTCTGATCAGCTAAAGGCTGTTTATCACAGTAGTAGTAGTTCCTGGTACAAAGCCTAAACCTGTGCAGCACCTATAGATTAGCAGTGGGAAATAAAGTGCATATGGATAGCTATAAGCTGGAGAGGTGTCTATTAGAAAAGCTTTGTAGAGTTTGTAGGAAAAAGGTTTTAAAAGATTCTCCCTAAAGCCTGAGTACAGTGTGGATGTTTTCTGTGTTCCTCATTCGTTCAGTGATCCAGCATCCTTTTGTGGGCTTCTTTGAAGCCAGCAGGGTTTTACCTGGTGTCCCAGTGATTCATTTAAACTGCAAGTTTCGTTGACTTTGTCATAGCCACATGACACAAATATAATTATTTTAGTATATTTAGAACTTGCATGGGATCCAAAAGTGGCACAAAATAAAGCACAATTCTACATAATCACCTTTTAAAATAGCCACATAGGTCATTAAGATGCTATGCTGTGAGCTCAGTGGACTTGCTGTTCCATCTTTACATGTAGGGCACATAACATTCACAAATTTATTGCATTGTATTACAATAAGGTCAATTAATATTATGTTTTTTCCTACAGATTTTGCCTTTGGTACTTTAATGGACTTAACTCTAATATATGCATTTTACACTATTTTGTAATTGGGGGGGAGGTTATTTTCATTTTGAGTATGTCATCAGCTGAAATTTAAACGTAATAAAAATTAAATGTTTTCACAACTTTTTTATCTAAATGCTGTTCTATATTTATCATCTCTGTACCTGAATAATTTAAAAGACAAATTTTAAAATACTAAAATATATTTTTGGTATAGAGCTTAAGGTATAAAATGTTTGTTTCAAAGAAAGGTAACTTCATCATTGTAACCATTCCCTTCTGCACTGTGGTGATTCCTTTCCTCAGCAGAGGTGACAGCAGAGACCTGTGAAAGCTCTGAAAAGGTAAACCTGCTTCAGTGGGTTCGCTGGTAGTTTGCACACTTGGTCAAGCTTCATACTTAACTCCTGGTTGCCTGTAAGGTTTGTCCTTAGACAAACATCCACATCTTTTACAGCTGCATCATTCTATAAGCTCTAGATACTACTTTTTGAAAGACTAGAAAATAGCCATATTATGTATATTTTGATTTATGTATCTTTGGGAATGTAGCTTTTCAGTTCTTCCACCTTGACTAACATTCTAAAGGTAACTTACATTCTAAGTTACCTTTAAAATTATAGAGTCTGCACAGGTTTAAAGCATGTATGGTTACAGTTGGGAAATCAGGAAGGTTCAGAAGCTTTGTAATTCCTACCTCTTTGTTTATATAGGTGCAATCCTTCAGATCCACCACAACATGGTGTACTTTGTCACTGGTGCAGTTCTGAGTAGCACATCTGCTTGAAGATACATATAAAACCATGTACGCATAATTAAAAAAAATGCAGTACATCACAAAGAGATCTTTAAGCCAGTAACCTGAGAGCTACTGACCTTTCTGAGAAATGTGACAGGGTTTGCTTGAACAGATGTCTAGATACAAAATGAGAGCATGACACCATCAGTCATTTTTAGAGAATGTAATGCCATGACTCTTTTGGCCAGAGTTTGTGACTGTGATGGGTTGAAGCATCTGGGGTGGGAGGGTGTTCTGGTTTGGTCTGGGTTTGGTTGGGTTTGTTTGTTTGTTTGTTTTGTGGTTTGCTGGGTTTTTTGGTTTTTTTTTTTTTTTTTTAGTTTCTTGGTTACGGTTTATGTTT
>NDXB01002893.1:0-21648 GCA_002631895.1 Agapornis roseicollis
GTTGGACTAGATGATCTTTTGAGGTCCCTTCCAACCCTTAGGATTCTGTGATTCTGTGAAATGGAGCAGTATCAATAATCCAGGATAATCAAACTGCAGACTGGGGGCAGGAAATATGATAAATACAGTTGACAGCTGATCCCAAACCATTGGGAGACTCACAAGTGCAGATTCCTTCCTTTAGTAGATCCTCTAATGTTCTTTGTTTTTAGCATTCATACTTATCATCAGGTCTGTAAAAGAGGCTGTTGCTGGCCTTTTGTGAAAATAACAGTACCACATGTACTGTTCATGGATGGTTTTGTTAGTATTGGTTAAAAATACCTGTCTCACAGCATTATGTGCTTACAGTTTACATTGCTCAGTTGGCCCAGGCTCAAGATGTGCATATCTTACCTATCAGAGTCATACGACAGAACACCAGCAGGATAGTTCATGTTGTATGTTAATACTGTAGTATAATGATTCAGGCCAAAGTAGTCATATGTGCCTTTAATTCTTTGCTTTTCACTTTCAGTAAATTCTGGAAGCCTGCAATAGAAAACAGAGAAAAGCATAAACCCCTCAAACTGTGTGTCTTCTCAGGATTTCCCCTTTTGCTTCTACCCCTTCCCAGTGCTGTTGTATAAACTCAGCTTTTGCTAGACTATGCAGTTCATGCTGCCTGCTCTAATGTTCTTCAGGGGAAGAACAGACCTTTCTCTGACCAGAAGAGAGACACCTGTTGGCTAGAAGTCCTGCTCAAGGTCACACAAGAAGTTTGACCAACATCCTGCTTTATAAGACAAGAAACAGTGTTTGCCCAGTAAGGAGTGTGGAAATGGGAGGAAATGGAGATAATGATTTTGATTGTCACATGCTCACCTATGGAGTTTGTCACAAACCCCTATGGAGACCCAGAGCTGCAGTGTTCACAAGTGACCAGTCTCAAGCCCAGTATCCTGCAAAAGCACAACTGACTCTGACAGAAATAAGCATTAAACGGTGCCTGCTAGCAGCCAGTGATATCCAGGGGGTCCTGTCCCTCCTCAGGGGAGCTGTCATAAGCTCATCAAAACACTGTACTCCTGCTTGTGTATACTGAAGATACAGCCAGGCACCTCTGCTAACATGTGCTTCCCAGCAGCAGGGGAACAGGCGTCTGCTACAAGAAAAGCTCTTCTCTGTGTGGCAGTAGGAGCACTTGGTAGGTTGTGGCAGAGGCTAATACAGTGTTGTCTCATAAACTCTGGCTTCTGTGCAGGAAACAAAACTTTTTCTCTCTGAGATCCACACTTTGAACACACCTCGTGTAATGCTGGTATACCTGGTACCAGCACCACAAGCAAAGGGCAAGGTACCATAATTCTTCTGGAACACTGAGATGCTTGGGCACATTACCTCATAAATCAGCACACATGGCTTTGTTCTGTTATTAATGGCAGCAACCACCAGAGAAGAAATAGCATATCCAAGAAAGTGCCTAAGAATGCAAGTGGTTGTATACATTCATACAATGTACACATATATACATTGCATATACAAAAGCATAACTCAAATCTTGAAGAGACCCGCCTTTGCTGCAGAGCACATACCGACTCTTCCACCATCTCCCTCATTTCAAAACAAGTAGTCATTCCCATTTGCACAAATAAGTGATCAGGAATAGCCCAGATCTAATATACCTCTTTAAATTTGCTATTAATGTTAAGAGAAAAAAGTACTTTCCTTGTGTGTGCTTTGAAAGGGAGAGAAAACAAAAAACATTCACAATGGAGCACTACTGCCACAATAAAGTTAAGAATAATTCATGGGACTGCAAAATAAGAAACATAATTCAGAGGGACCAGCGAGTTCTCAGTGCTCAAATTCAGTACATAATTTTAAGAAAAGTAACAACACATTTACCACAGTCATCAGGTAAAGCACTGTGTCTAATGCAGAGCATTTCCTATGTCACTCTGAGCTGCCAACTTATTACCCCAGAGACAGGTTATGTTTGTGTCATGGTTTAAGTCCAGCCGGTAACTCACTCCCCTCTTCTTCCTCCCCCTGTTCCTGGAGGGATGGGGAGGAGAATCAAAAGAATGTAACTCCCATGGGTTGAGATAAGAGCAGTCCAGTAATTAAGGAATAACACAAATCACTGCTGCTACCACCAATAATAATAATGATAAGGGAAATAACAAGGGAAGAGAATACAACTGCTCACCACCCACCGACCGATACCCAGCCTAACCTGAGCAGTGATCTGGGCCTTCCGGGTAAACTGCCCTCAGTTTATATACTGGGCATGACATGCCGTGGTATGGAATACCCCTTTGGTTAGTTTGGGTCAGGTGTCCTGTCTCTGCTTCCACCTGGCTTCCCCTCCTCCCTGGCAGAGCATGAGGCCCACAAAGTCCTTGGTCAGAGTAAACATTACTGAGCAGTAACTAAAAACATCAGTGTTATCAGTGCTGTTCCAGGCTGAAAGTCAAAACCACAGCACTGCACCAGCTACCGAGAAGGAGAAAAATGACTGCTACTGCTGAATCCAGGACAATCAGTAAATTTAATTTTCAAGGGAGGTAAAGACAAGGAACAGGAAAAATGTACACTAGAGTTTTTCTGTGAGGATACAGTAAGTTAGTTACAGTAATACTGCAATAGAATCACTGAAATTCAGCCCATCTACCGGTAAAGCAGGTTTCAGTACAGCAGGTGAAACAGAAGCAGGTGTGTTCCTGAGCTCTTACCGGGACTGGCTCAGACCCTGAGCCAGGCTGCGTTCCCGAATCCTCGTTTTCATCACTTCATTATAATCACCAGTTTTGAAAATAGGATGAGCAAACCAACCTAAATAAAACTAAACCAGGAAACAAGGGAGAATGATAAATTATGTATCAAAACAAGGGGTTTCTCTTTCCTGTGCTGCTTTTGATTTTATAATGGACAGGCACATAGAGATACCCAGGGATACCCATTTAATGGCAGTAAGTTTAATGAGCTTTTGTCACTCCAACCATATTTTGTTTCATTTCTGTTGCAGCTTTACTGGCCACTAAAAGAGGATGATACATTGCAGTGATGCCTTTGGCTCACCCTTTTCTTCCAGTGAGATGCTAACCTGGGTTCTGGGTATCTCCAGCACCCACAGATGGGGTGTCACCATGAACAAACCCAGTATAGCAGGAAGAGCTGTGACCAGGTGCCTCTGTACCTGCAAGAATCGTCTGGCAGCACTGATGTCTTCCTGGTTGTGTGGGTTCCTTGGTTCCGCCCAGTCAGAGTTGATGGCGATAGAGATTAAACCTCCTTGCTTTGCCCGGTAGGTCTCATTGTAGAGGTGCCAGACTTCTGCATGGGCCTTTATTAAGTTGTGCCCCACCACGTAGGGAGCTCGCCCTGGTCGAACAGAAATGCCTGCAGAGACAGCAAAGGCAGTGGAGCAGTAGTTCCCAGTATTTTCATTGTCTACTTCCCAGGTCAACACAATGCCCAGGACATCCAGAACTGCCCACTAGTAAACAAGTAAATGTGCAGCCTCTGGTGCCCTTGGGCCCAGCCCTGGGATGAAACCACTGCTTCAGTAGAGACAGCTAAAGATGCATCTGCAGTTGTGCAGGACCCCAGATTGCCCCTTCCTCCCCCTGAAGTGAGACATGGGCTGGTTCAGCTCTCCCCATGCAGGGCTGCCAGCCTCGGCAACATGCTGCTGCTGCCAGTATGGAGAACAGACAGCTGTGTGCTCAGGCCAGCTTCTGTCCCTCCACATACTTCTACCCTGCAGCCAAGCTTGGCTTTCCTGCAGCCCTAACCCTTCTCCACAGTCCCTGGGGCTGGACTGAAAATGGGTCTGCTCCAGGCAGCAAGTGTAATCTGGATGCTGTAGAGGAGCACTGGATTAGAGGAGTGGAAGGAAGATGGGTCTAGGAGGTGACAGGCAAAGTGAACGTAGGACCTCTTCACCACATCACAGCAGACCCATGCATCCCCCTACCACACCATCTTTCTTGCTCTGCCTTTGCAAGTCCCTAGCATCTACTCTGCTGCAGCATAAACCAGCTGTGCCTACAGTACTGTGAAGGCTCTGAGGTTATACCCAGTGGTCTTACCTGGAGCAGCTGTTCCAACGCCATAACCAAAATATGCAGTGTTGTAGGGTTCATTGAGGGTTATCCAAAATTTCACCTTATCTCCCAGTCTCTGGAAAAGGAGCTCAGCATATTCCTTAAACCTCTGAACTATAGTATCATTCTCCCACCCACCAACATTCTGCAGCGCCTGTGGGAGGTCCCAATGGTAGATAGTAACCTGGAATGAAAGACAGCAAGAGAAAGGACTCAATTAGTCACTTTCTGAAATAAGCACAGCAATCCAGCCTCATATGAACATAAATAAACTGTGCTTTGATCTGCAGCTACCTGCTCCTAACAGTGTTTGAGTTTGCACTGATCACTCATGCGCTCAAATAAAATACCTTCTTGCCATTGTTTCAGTTTCCTGAGGATGTGGAGAAATTACTTGAACTGTAAGGACTGTGAAGATGAAGCCTTTACCAAAACCCACCACAACCTTGTGATTTCAAGCATGTGTCAGTGAAGAACCGCTGTGCCTGCATCAAGTCTCTGATGAAATACAATCCAATGGAACACCTGTGCAGCCTGGTACATCTGTTGCACCAGTCTAGAGCACTGCCATGAAGGCACAGGTTTGCTAAGGCATTATCTGAGGGATGGATGGAAACACATGCACGTGCTCTGTCCATCAGACTTGGGTTCTGCCATCTTTTAGTTACTTGAAAGTTCCATTTTCAGTTACCTGAGGCATGATGTTAGCTGCCAGAAGAGCATCAATAAGCCTTTCGTAGTAGTTCAGTCCCATTTCATTGATGTATCTAGTGGTCCCATCTGGGAGAACACGGGACCAGGAGATTGAAAAACGGTAGTGAGTCACCTTGAGGCTTTTCAGCATTTCCACATCCTCCTCAATTTTGTGGTAGCTGTCACAAGCTACATCTCCAGTGTGACCATTGCTGATTTTCAAGGGAGTGTGAGAAAACTGATCCCAAATACTTAGTCCTTTCCCATCTTCTCTCCACCCTCCCTCAATCTGTAGTTGAAGATAGGGGAATATTGTTAGTAAACTCCAAATATAGGTCTTGGCCCAGCAAAGAATTCAGCCTGCTAGTCTTTCTGGCATTACACAATACTTTGACTTATCAGCTAGACTAAAAATAGCAATGATTTTGCTGTATCAAATCAGTAAGACCTCTTGGGCCTCAAGGCAAGACATATTAGCAAAGCACAATGTCACAAACCAGGCACTGTTTCAGTTCACCTGCTGCTCCATGTTGGCTGCCTCTTCTGAAGTCCATGCTGCTGTCTCAATTCCTGTGGTAAAACTATGCCCTATAAACATCTCCAAGTTCTCCCCTTTTACAGCAGTTGCTGCACTAACCCCCAATTACAGTAAAACTTAATGTTAAAAAAGCTGTAGGTGTCTCATACAAAATGAATTAACTGTCCACACACAGTTTTAAAAATCCATCTCTGTTTCCTAACCTGATATGCTGAAGTTGCTACACTCCACCAAAAGTTCTTTGGAAACTCTCCATATAAAAACTCATCTTCTTTTGGCATTTGGATACCATTATTGCGGATGATTTCTGCATAGTACACAGCAGAGTGCTTTGGAGTTCTTGGCCTGTTGGGGTCGTCAAAGTCAACCTGGTGTAATCCAAACCTTGGATCATAGCCATTCAGCCATTCAAAGTCATCCATGAGAGACCAAGCGTTATATCCTCTCAGATTAACATTATCCAAATTGTAAGCTGAAAGATCAGAAACAAACGGAAAAGCATCAGTGGTATAATCATACATTAAATTAATTCCGTGGAATTCACATGCAAGCACATCCATCTTCTAGCTTCATAAAACTGGCACTCATCAACTAAGATCATTAAGAGACTCTTCACAGTTGGAGGATACAAAATGTAAATGGCCATGCAAAGGAGATCAGAAGAAGAAACACTATATTTATATCATGTTTGAAGGCTGACATCAACCACTTTTAAAACTACTCTTCAGAGAAATGAAGTAAGCAGGAATCTAGAGAGATTACATATGCAAGACCAACAGAACCATAGCAAACACAGGTACCTTTTAAAGCTTCATCAATGTATGTTTTGTAGTAAAATATCCTGGTATTGTCATCAACATCTGATGTGGTGTGTACCCCCACCCCATTCTCAATTATATATATTGGGGGATTTTCATATTCTTCTTTGATCCAGTTCAGTAGCCTCCTCAGCCCCCAGGCCACAGCCCGCTGGTCAGAAATAGCAGAGGAAGGCCAGGAGCTGTCAACACTTGTTGAGACTTCTTGGTCGTACTCATAAGAAAAGGGCCTCAACTGGGTCACTGCATGGGTTACAATTTTGGAGGTGTAGGTGTTGAAGCAGAAGACATCTGCTGTGCCCCTGATGTATTCACGCTCCTCTGCTGTGAAAACTGGTAGGCGAGACGATGGCAGGTTCTGGAGCTCACTCCTGTTCCCAACTTTCCACTTCATGACCTCAGGGTAGTCCCCATTTTTGAAAATTGGGTGTGTAAACCACCCCACCAGGAACTGCAGGTGCCTGTCTGCAGCTTCTATGTCCCTAGGGTCGCTTGGTGTCTTCGGCTCAACCCACTCGATGTTGGGACACAAAGTAATGACCCCTCCCTGACTTGCTCTGTATTTGTCATCGTATGTGTGGTAGGCCCTGGCGTGAGCTTTCAGTAAGATGTGGGCAACCCTGTAGGGAGCACTGCCAGGGTCATTGATGTTGGGTGGAAATGTCCCAAGGCCGTAGCCAACCCATGCAATGACTTGGGGTTCATTAAGCGTAATCCAGAACTTCACCCTGTCCCCAAAGGTCTGGAAACAGAAGTCTGCAAAACTATCAAACAGGTCAATCAGCGTGCTGTTCTCCCAGCCACCAATGTCCTGGAGAGCTTGTGGAAGGTCCCAGTGGTACAGAGTGACAATTGGCGCAATGTTGTTTGCAACTAGTCCATCAATAAGACGGTTATAGTAGTCAACTCCATGGCTATTTATTGAGTTGTTCCTTCCACTGGGGAAAATTCGAGACCAGGACAGGGAGAAACGATAGTTCTTTACCCCTAATGCTCTCAGCAGGTAGATATCTTCTTCCACCTTGTTGTAGCTATCACAAGCTATGTCTCCAGTGTCATTATTCTTGATATTCCCTGGGGTATGGGTGAAATTATCCCAAATGCTGGGTCCTTTGCCATCAGCATCCCAACCTCCCTCTATCTGGTAGGCAGAAGAAGACACACCCCATGAAAAGTCCTCTGGGAATGTCCCGTAAAAGTATGTGTCCCTTTCAAAGTCCGATTGAGATGAAAATTTCTGCCAGACAACTTTTGCCTTGGAGGGAACTTCTGATGCTGGTAAATTTGGCAACTTGGATAGCACGGGTAGGTCAAACACTGCTGGTGTAGTCAATCTGTCCAAGACTTCTGGTGGGAAACCGTTTTTTTCAATAATACTGGAATAGAAATAAGCAGATGCCTTGGGAGTCCTTGGTCTGTTGCTATCTTCAAAATTCACATGATGCAGCCCAAATTTTAGGCTGTACCCCACTGGGCCTTCAAAGCCATCGATGAGGGATCGAGCCATATATGACCGAACATCAACTCCGTCTAGTTTTACCGCTGTCACAGAAACAGTTAAAGACACTGTTATTCATCTTCTGAACACAGCACAGCACAACACAAGCACCACAACTGAGGGTAACTGTTAAACCAAACATCTACAAATGGTCTTTTAGGCAAAAATCCCCACCAAATTTGCAGCACTGGTATCCCTTTCCCCCTGTGTTTTAAGCACATTCCATTAATTTAGGTATATGGTATACTTTTACATTTAACACTATAGTTAAACTGAAACAGTATGTGTATTTAGTGCCTGTCTATCTTCCCTGAGCACAGGAGAGTTTCTTTTAGCAGAACAGCCTATCTAATAGTAGCAGAGGCAAGTCCAGCCTCACACTGCCTACAAAAAAAAGCACTGAATTGCTCTCAATCCAGAAAAGTTCACTTCCCATATGCAATCTATCTTTACTTCTTCTGATACATAACAACAATGCTAAATTGTGTTTTCTGTAGCTCTTTTAACACTTCTATCAGCATGTTGAGAACTAGATTAAGAAGATCAAATGTTGTATCCTGATCACCAGCCTATTTGATACAGCATATTTAATGAATTCTTTCCATCAGTATTGGTTTTTGTATGTCAAGAGAGTATCAATCAGTCAGATCTCTATTTGAAATCTCAAACCTCTATACCTGTCCAAAACTTCAGTCAACAATACTATTTTTACATCAATTGATACACAGTTTGCAATGAAACAAGCATACCTTGAACCTTGCTCAAAATGACTGAGATGATTTAAATGTCTCCTAAAAAAATCTAACCTGAATCTAACCAGGGTGCTGTCAGTTAGATCTGCTTAATCAGTAAAGAAAGTCCTGACCTATGAGATCTCTACAGGTGAGATCCTGCCTGCTGGCAAATCATCTTCAGGGAAGCTGAAGTATAAACACTGTTCTCACAGAGGGACTGATTTTAGGGTCCAGGCTACATTAACCCACATATATGAAAAACCTACTCCCATATCTAACAGAATAAAGTTCCATATCTGGACACCAGATAGGGTGAAGTATATGAGGGCACACTACATATAAAATAGGCAGCTGACCTCATATCATGGCACAAATGGTGATGTTTTAAAGTTAACCACCATGGAAGGGATAGAATAACTAGCTGCCATTTAAAAAGATGTATATGTATTAGATTTCTCCGTACCTTTTAGAGCCTCATTGATGTACCGGTGGAAATAATCCACTCGCAGGGTGTCATTAATAAGATCCTCTGAGTCTTTTGTTGGCATACCATTTCCTGCTATGTAAATTGGGATCTTTGACCCTGTATATGCCTGGGACACAAACTTCAGCAGCCTTCTTAATCCCCAAGGGACCACATGGATCCAAGAAGAGGCAGTCTGTGGCCAAGAAGGATCTACATGCAAGGAGAAGTTCCCGATGTTCTTGTAGTCTGGTGTGCAGGTCCCATTAGTCACAGCACTGACCAGGTGGGAAGTGTAATGGGAAAGACCAAAAAAATCTGCAGTCCCTTTCACCCAGGACTTCTCCTCCTCTGTAAACAAAGGTAGCTGTGCAACTGCCGTGGAGCACTGCTGGTTTACTTCCTGGATCTGAGATTTCAGGATATCTGGGTAATCACCATTAACAAATACAGGGTGAGCAAACCAGCCTAGCATGAACTGCAGGTACCTCTCAGATGCCCTCACATCCTCAGAGCTGGTTGGAGTCTTTGGTTCAGCCCAATCTGAATTCAGCACCAGCCCCACCTTTCCCAGCTGCTGAGAACGGTATTTGTCATCGTACAAGTGCCAGACCTTGGCATGAGCCTTGAGAATTGTGTGAGCCACCTGGGGAAAGAACACAGAGGAATATGTGTCACACTGCTTTGCACAGGAACTCTTAAGCATTCAGATTATTGCCACATAATGTTATCTTCATTCAAAAGAAAAAACCTTGACAAAACAGCCATAGCCAGAAGAGTGCAGTGGATTTGGAATAAACAGAAGAATCTGACTATCCATCAACACCAGCTTTCCAAATAGAAAAAATACTGCCACCTACCATACATCTAGCATAACTAATCAAATTTTTGCAAGCATCATAAATCCAACAAGCAAATAGTTGCCTCAAAGGCCACATTAGGCTTAAAGTACAGAACTATTAGAGGAAAACAACACAACAATGGCAGCTGCAGTATCTGTTATTCCTGTGTTCCTACCTTGAAAGATGCTACTCCTGGGTCAGTGATTCCTGGAGGATGCTCTCCAGTGCCATAGCCAGCATAGCTGATAACCCAAGGCTCATGGAAAGTAATCCAGAACTTGACCCGATCCCCAAAAGTAGAGAAGCAGAAGTCTGCATAGTTTACAAAAGTATCTATGATACTGTCATTCTGCCAGCCACCAAGAACCTGAAGAGCTTGTGGGAGGTCCCAGTGGAAGAGAGTCACCATGGGCTCAATGTTAGAGTCCAGCAACCTGTTAATTAATTCGCTGTAATAATCAACACCCTTGGAGTTGATGGTCTCATTGGTACCATCAGGAAAAATTCTAGGCCAGGATACAGAAAACTTGTACATTTGGGGATGGAGACCCCTAAGGAGATAAACATCATAGCTGGTTTTGTAGTAGCTGTCACATGACACGTCTGCTGTTTGGTTCATGTAGACATGACCTGTGTGTCCAAACTGATCCCAGATGCTCTCTCCTTTCCCATCCTCTGCCCAAGCTCCTTCAATTTTAAAGGCACCTGTGGATATGCCCCAGAGGAAACCACTTGGGAAAACATCTTGCAGAAAAGAATCCCTCTCCAATTCAGGCTGCTTAGCAAACATTTCCCAAACTGTTTGATAGGAGGAGCGAGGGGCAAGAACAGCATCTGGGTTCTCCTGCAGAGCATTTGTTTTGCTGCAAACAAAATGAAAATTAGTTAAAATCTCCAGGGTGGATACTAGTGCCACAGAACTTGCAAACACAGAGGACAAAAGAATTGTTTGCTTCCCATATTCCCATAAGCTGCTTAGGGTATACTCTCTTTGTCGTCTGGTCAGTCGAAACTACTGCCATACAGACAGCAGATGAAGATGGGATGCAAATTGCTAACTGCAGAGAGCTCAAGGGCGATACATCCTACGCATTTCCTTGCAGGTAGATTCTCGTAATTCACTACAGCTAGGGCAAAGATGCAAACAAAACCCTTGCAGTGTGTAGCAACTTCACAAGCTACAACAGCTCTCACAAGTTTCCATGGGAAAAGTTAAAATTAATCCATCCTGTTTCTGTAATCCTTAGTGTCTCCCTGCACGGTGACACCTCCCACATTTCTGTAGGCCCAGCTGGCTTGTACCCTAGAAAGGCCTCTGTTGTATTTATTTATTTATGTAATTTTAACTATTTTCCTCTTGAAAAGAACAGAAGGCTTGGAGAAGTACTTGTTATCTATTGGCTTGAAAGTGCAGTTTGGGTAGCAAAGGATGAGAGTGGAAGAGGATTACATTGCTTGTAATAGCAAGAGACTGGGCTCAGCAGAAAGACATTTCTTTCCAGTCCTTTCAGGAACTAGTGGCAGACAACAAGCTGCATGATTTGGTTGATACGCTGGAGGGAAGGAATGCCATTCAGAGGGACCTTGACACGCTTGTGAGGTGGGCTGATGCCAACCTCATGAAGTTTAACCATGACAAGTGCAGGGTCCTGCACCTGGGTTGGAGCAATCCCAGGCACAGCTACAGGTTGGGCAGAGAAGAGATTCAGAGCAGCCCTGCGGAGAAGAACTTGGGGGGGTTGGTCAATGAGANGAAGTTTAACCATGACAAGTGCAGGGTCCTGCACCTGGGTTGGAGCAATCCCAGGCACAGCTACAGGTTGGGCAGAGAAGAGATTCAGAGCAGCCCTGCGGAGAAGAACTTGGGGGGGTTGGTCAATGAGAACATGAACATGAGCCGGCTTCAGTGTGCACTTGCAGCCCAGAAAGCCAACCGTATCCTGGGCTGCATCAAAAGGAGCATGACCAGCAGGTCGAAGGAGGTACACCTGCCCCTCTACTCTGCTCTCATGAGACCTCACTTGGAGTATTGTGTGCAGTTCTGGTGTCCTCAACATAAAAAGGACATGGAGCTGTTGGAACAAGTCCAGAGGAGGGCCACGAGGATGATCAGGGGACTGGAGCATCTCCCGTATGAGGACAGGCTGAGAAAGTTGGGACTGTTCAGCCTGCAGAAGAGAAGGCTGCGTGGAGACCTCATAGCAGCCTTCCAGTAGCTGAAGGGGGGCTATAAGGTGGCCTATAAGGGTGCTGGGGTGAGACTCTTCATTAGGGACTGCAGTGATAGGACAAGGGGTAATGGGTTAAAACTTAAACAGAGGAAGTTTCGATTGGATACAAGGAAGAAGTTCTTTACTGTAAGGGTGGTGAGGCACTGCAATGGGTTGCTCAAGGAAGTTGTGAATCCTCCACCTCTGGCAGTGTTCAAGGCTGGGTTGGACAGAGCCCTGGGTGACATGGTTTAGTGTGAGGTGTCCCTGTCCATGGCAGGGGAGTTGGAACTTGATGATCTTAAGGTCTTTTCCAACCCTAACTGTTCTATGATTCTATGACTTTACCCCTAAAACTGTGTTGTAGCTGCTTGCACACACATTTCTATAGGAGACCATCTGATTTAAGGGACAAAAATAATTGTACCTTAAAACATGAGATGAGAAGTTCAAGAATTCAGTAACATCATACCCAATTGTACGTGTCTTTTCTTTATTAATAGCTGAAAAGAAAAAAAAGGGTACATGATGGACTTAGTCACAATATAGATGCCATGGACCGCACAACAGTACTTGCACATACAGTTACACTTTCAGAAACAAGATGTTTTTCATAACTAGTATTTTTCTCAGAACAAACATTCTGAGTTTCTATTAGATATTTACAATTTCATGTTAAAAAAAGATCAAGTCCCACTGCTTACCTAGTACTGCAAAGTCCACCACTAAACCCTGTCCCTAAACCATGATCTACATGTCATCTAAATAACTCCAGGGATGGTGACACCCTGGGCAGCCTATTCTGACAGCTTGACAACCCTTTCAGGGAATTTTATCCTAATATCCCATATAAACTTATGAGGCTGATGAAAATGATTTAGAGCTTTGAGGGAGAAAAATTCCAGCTTCTGGCTCTATACCCACCACCTACCCTTAATTTTCCAAGAAGGCAATAAAAGAAACCAGAGATATTTCATCTAATAGCAGTGTTCTGGGCTGAATAATTTTTGATTTCCTCTATAATTTGCCATGCAGAGCTTAGTTAAATAAAACCTCTCCTGCTCCTCAAAGTATGTCACTCACCTGTGACAATGGCAGCTATTGGTATGAAAGGATTCTCTTCCATGGAACCACAATCAAGGAGCTTCAGACTAAAAATCAAGATGTCTGTGTCCTTCCAGACATTCTGCAAAACCAGAAGTCACAGACATATCTGAAAACAAGCATCAGCCAGCTAGCAAAAGCATGTTCTTGGTATCTGTTGCTTTCAACACAGAGTAGGAAATACTTAAAAGACTGACAATTGGTCATAAAGTTCTTTGAAGTTAAATTAATAAATCAAGAGAGTAGGCATTAACTACTACGTACATTTTTAATCTGGTTCAAAAATGCCCAATGCAAATCAAAGCATAAACCCCCAAAACCCACAGTGTTTGACCTGTCATTGAAAAGGCACAAGGAACAGTGTCCTTTTCTGGAAGCTTACTTAGTAAGAATCTGCTGCCATAAATGGCCCACTGCAGGCTTTTGAGTAACCACAATATGCTGGGACCCTAAAGAGAATGAGTCACATGGATAGCTCCTCATTCTGCTGTACAGTTGCTGGATGACTCAGGTCTTAAAGATTAAGAGTGCAGCTCATCCATTAAACTACCACAGGTTTAATATTAGGTACAAGCCTATAACTGACATTGTTGCTGTAATCTAATCCTTTTACAAACTCATCTTCATGAACATTTCTAGCACTGCCTTTACTGAGCTGAGTTGTGAAGTTTGGTGGCACCACTGCAGAACCCTAGCATACAATAGTGTCTAAGAGCATAGGTATTAGCAGCTTGTAAAATACTTATGACGTGAGAGAGGTTTTTCAGACCTGGACAAAACAATGATGCCATTCTAGTTGTTAATGCATCAATAATGAGTACTGACCAAGATGATCCTTTCCAGCACTCTTGAACACCCATTTTTAAGTCAGAATAACAACAGAGAAGCAAGTGAACACTATGAAGCTGTTCCCTAGTGCAGCTGTTGCCTGACCTCTTGCAGCAAATTGGAACTGTTTAGACATGCATCAAGAAACATGAAATCCCCCTTATATTTATGGTTATCTGCTGCTATAATTTAACACCATGCATAATGTTACCTGGAATTCATTCAATTGCTTGTAGAAATCTGTTTTGTTTTCACAACCATACTGGAGGCTGAGAGACAGAAAGTCAACTGAATCCTGGAAACAAGAAAAGGAAAAGAACCATCCTAAAACAAAATGTATTTTTTTGCAGGTATTAGATTAAAAGCATGTAAAATAGTGAAATGTCTGATAAAGCTATGTTGCTGAAGAACACATACAGCTATAGGGGAGCTCTGGACAATATGACAAGTACAAACTGGATACTGTACAGGAAGATGCATTTTCTATCTCTCTTTCTAAACAAAGTAAAATTTAAACAGCTAAGTGAAATCTTGAGAGCATTTTATGAATTTAATATTAGTATTTTAGGTTTGTTTTTTTTTTTAATTAGTAAGAGTTTATGATTAATCAGACAGAGAAACCTTTGCAAGTATATGATTCAGATAGGCCTTATCAATAATCTTTTGGGGAAAGTCCACCGCAGAAATGTTTAACCATTCCAAACTACAAGCATTATCCCACTAGCAGTCATTAAGTTCAAGGGAACAGATTGTGCCAGTTGATGAAGTTGGAAAATAAAAACCTGATAAGCTTTCAGTTTATTTTTCAGTCCAAGGTTTTGTTCTAGTTTAGTCAGCCCATCTAATACACCTTTCCTCTTCCTACAAACCACACCTTGCTTGTATCCTTGCAATGGCATGCCTACAACATCGCTTACCATATTACTAAATTTTGAAGGATTGTGAATAAAAGCAAAAATCCTGTGCTGTCATTTGTTCACTTTATCCTACATCAACATCCTTCAAGTGAGGAGAACTACAAACAATGAGTTTGGTCTGTACAGAAAGGATGTCAGGATCTTTGTAGAGATTATGTTCTCCTCATGCCATCCCCATGCAGCTAGATCATTTTTAGCACAGCCCAGTCTGTGTTTTAACATAATAAAGCAGATTTTTAAAATAGCAGTTACTTAAAATATTTATTCCTTTGGTGGTGCTTTAAGTAGACTGGCAAAGAAAATTACAATGGCTACACTTCTTTCAAACACCTTGTCATAGACACTGTTAAAATTGCCAATGATGAGAGCAAATGTCTCCATATATCTTAATCAGTGCTTACTTACTAGCCAAGGCAGGATGCTGAAGTCTTTTTTAAAATCTGTGAGCTAATCAAATAAGTAAAATTTATCAAATTGGTCAACTGGTCAACTTGCTAGAATTTTAATTTGCCACAGGTCACTTGATCCCATACATAAAAAACAAGAAAATCAAATTCATACAATTCTAGAAATAATTTCTGTTGAGGTATTACCTGAAGAGAAACTGAAAGCAATTTTGATGATGTACTATCCAAGGCATGACCCATTTCTAAGGCAATGGACAGCTTTCCATCTTGAAAAAGAAAGAGGCAGTCCCTTAGTAGGATGATAAGGGGAAATAAAAAACTTCAGTTCATTCAGTTATTTTAAAATCAGTTGGAAATTTTTAAAGATGTGGAACATCAGACAGTGCCATAGGTGGCTGATTTCAGATACTCACTATGATTTTAAAGGAGATTTGAAGAAGGTAGGAATTCAAAGGTAGAGTTCAAAGAGTCTTATCACTAAATCTTATCATGACTGCTCATCTGAGTACTGTTGGTTGCAGAAAGGTGGATCTGAATACAGCTCTCCAGTGGGTGCTCTTCCACTCCATGCATAATTATAAGGGATATATTTTATTTTCACACCATTGAGGTGGTTCTACAGTGGTTATTTTTTATATCCATTGTGTTGGATGCTGGGAACCTGGGGGGACATGTTATGGGAGCAAAGCTGGACAACTTAGGGCCATCACCAGGTAGTGTGAGCTGTACTGCAAAGTATTCCTGACAAATGCAAGAACTAAAAATAAATAAATACATTTATTTTTATTTTAAATGATGACTCTGCCAGCTCTACTGGCTATCTGCCTGGGACAGAAAAACTCCAGCCCTGAAGGAGGCACTCTTCAGAGGACAGCAGGTTGGAATATCCCAGGCATCCACAGAAGTGAAATTCTCTTGCTCTGTGTAACACAGGTACAGTTAAGATTTAATTACTTTAAAACCCCAGTGTCTGCAATGAGGAAAGTCAAACAAAGGACGTTGCAGATTTCCTCACACTATTGCTATCTCACGGGAGATTTCTTGTGCTTCATTTCTTCATGGTTTGAGGTACATTTAAGAATTTTTTAGTCTTTCCTCTGTGGGTCAGGAAGAAATACATAAAAATACTTATCTACAAAACAGCTTGATTATTACGACTTTGCCATTGTACACACACACAAAAAATAGAGTAGGGCTGGATTTGAGTAATTTTAAAGTAATTTGTAACTGATTGATAGAGGTAATTGTCATTTTAAGCAACAAAGTAAATACTGTGTTTCATGTTAAGTTTTTAAATTAACTTTTTAAAGTTAAATAAAATAACTTCACTTTGATTAAATGAGAAATGTAATTTTAAACCATTATCAGTTTTGTTTAAGTGGATTTTATCAATAAATTTGCAAAGATTTCCATGTTTTGGGAGGAAGGCTGATAGTTGAATTTGACCTGACTCTTCAGCTAGATCTGGACCTCCAAAGCTGTATTCCTTGGGAACACATCATGCGTTAATGAAAAAGCCTGCATCCATCACACATAAGAGATTATAGCACAGCTGCTGACTGATTGCATGATCTTCCTCTCTTAGCTGAAAATTGCAATCCCAGTTTTCAATGACATTGAAATAAGTAATAAGGTTTTAAAAATGAGATGACTGGGCAGGGATCAAAGGTTCTTTGTAAGTCTCAGTCCCACATTTATTACTCAACACATTTGTTGTTATATAAACAGTTAATCAGGTGCACCTGCTGGTCTTTAAATTAAGAGCACATGGACAACTGAGAGAAAAAAATGAGAAAAAGCATACAGAAGTATTATAATGTGTGGGTTTGGAGTACTGGTTTCTGCTGCTCAAATTAACTGGAGACTATTTAAAAATTCCCTGATACTTAAAAGATTAACTATAAATATGCACACATACACATATATATTGTCCCCAACTACTTTGGCAATAATTTCCAGTAAAATGCAATTGCCAGTAAATTATAAACCAATTATCAACATAAGGCATTTGAAGGACTCTGTTATTCACGGATTTCTGTGTAATTCTGAAACCATTGATAGCATATTCACACGAAGACTGGATATAGCAGTTGCCATTTAATCCCATCACAAGATGTTTGTGAAAAGGCCACACAGAAACAATCCCTCTCCCCATTCTCCTTACCTGCTGGCGCATATTTCTCATGGTAGATGGTGTAAGCTCTTTGATGAGCTGCAGCTAGGGCCCAGGCTTGGTACTGGGGGTCATCATAAGGCAGGCTTTTAAGGACATCTGGGAGGTCACTGAAGGTGAGCCACACATCAACCAGATCCCCAAAACCACGGAAGCTGAACTCAGCATATTCCACAAAAAGGTCAGCAAAAGCATTGGCTTTCCAACCCATGGCCTGCGCAGCCACAGCACCAGGGACATGCTGGTGATGCAGAACTACCACTCCCCTGAGTTCTGCAGCAACCAGGGTCTCAAGCAGCTTCCGGTAGCACTGCACTTCAGCTTCATCCGGCTTCTTGGCATCCCCCTTGGGAAGAATGTGTGCCCATGGAAGGAAGACTTTGTAGTGCGTCACCCCGATCTCATGAAGGTGGGAGAAGTACTGCAGCAGCTCAGAAGCCACAAGATCTTGCTGGCAAAAGTAACCATGGGCTTCAGCCACAGCAGGGCCCTGATCTTTCTCGGACAGAACTTGGTCCTGCAAATACAATCTATTTACAAACTCACTGGGTAGAGGTCCTGCAATGGCGATAAAATCCTGAGCAAATTTCCCATCTATCCCAAGGCTGAGAGAGACTGACAGAAAGAAATAGACTGTTTTACACATCAGCTCCATTTCTGCAACTGCTTCAGAAACTTATCCCACACTACTTATATTACAGTACAAGTAATATTTAACTGAAATTATCTATTTCACTGATAAATGTTCCTAGAATTAGCTGACACTAGATATGGTAACAAATGGTAACAAATCAGGACCTTTAATCAAAAGATGCACAAATGGATGAATACAAAAACCACTGTCAAACAACGAGTTGAAACAAGGTCATGTGGTAATATTTTCTGAAATGTTCAGGTTCCCCTTTAAACTTGACATCAATTGACATGTGCTGATACTGCCTCCATTTTAGGGGAAGATAAAATAAATAGGGAATGCTTTTCATCACAGCTCAAAAGAGTGCAGGATCACAGGAGGCAGGGTGTGCTCTAATTCTTGGGTGCATAAAGGGAATCTGAGATGTGGTAGCTCTCCCACTTGGAAAAGTGGGTACTACACGAATTCAGGCAGCAGCCACAATGTGCATCCCAGTGACATCAAGGAACTTGAATATCATTTTATTGCTTTCCAAAGTACTCCTTCCTTCAGCCTTGAAAACCTATGCACTCTCAGCAGGGTAGATATATATCTGAGGTAGATCACTTACCTGAACTGCTACAGAGAAGAGATAACTTTTGTACATTCAAATGCAGCAAAACTGAAGAGCTGAGAACATGTTGCCGAAATACAGAACATGTTTAGAACAACTAAACACAAAATTCTACATAACTATATTGAAAAATCAGTTCCATCTCCAAGTTTAATAACTGGCTTTTTATCTACAACTTACCTGGAATCATCTAGGCAACTTATTTGCTCTGTCAAGTAATATTATCTTTAAGTTATAGTAGAAAACATCTCTAAACATTTGCTATTATTCAAATAGCAAGTCTTATAGCTTACACAGGGATTGTAATTTGTGTACTCTGACCGTGGTTGATTCCCAGACTTTTTTTAGGAACTCCTGAAAAGCTGAAAAACATTGCTGAAAACTGCTGTGCTTAGTGTTCTGAACAACTCTCTAATTACTCTCTCTTCCCATCCCTTGTCCGAATACGTTTGAACAGGAACTTTACAGCACCACCTGCTGCTTGTTCAGTAAAGTAGTGAAAACTCAGAAAGAAAACACCCCTTTTAGCCTAAGAAGCACATACATAGAACTGGGGAAAGAGAAGCAGGAAGAATACTTTCTCCCATGTGAAGAGTATTTATTATCAAACGAAGAGTGCAGGGAGAGAAGAGAGAAATACATAATGAAGCACAAACATCTTCCTGTCCTTATTTTAAAAGTAAATGAGCAATACAGAATAACACCAAACTGTTGTTGCAGGTGGGCTGCTATTTTTAACAAAATATAGCATTTGCCAAGATGCAGTTTACGAAAAAACAAATAGTGAAGTTGCTGCAGCCAGAGTTAGTGGTAACAAATATTTATGATTCTTTCCATTCCTTAAATATAACTGTTATCCTTAATGATATGCTTAGCTAGGCTAAGGCCTATCTCTCCAAAGCTGGGAGAGACTAACAGGAAAAAGACAACTGTTTTTCTGCTTCATTTCTGGACCTGCTTCAGAAACAGTTATTTCACACTATTTATACTCAAAATATATAGCTTTGGCATCTTTCATGCTATTAGAAACTGTGTCTTAGGTTCTGGTACCAGGCTAAGACAAATATTCAGGTATTTTTAATTCTTAATAGATTATTTAATAATCACATACCATACAGCAAATAAGTGATGACAACAAAAATTTCAGTAAAAAATTCATATAGAAAAATCTACAAACAAGTTTGCAAATACAGTCTAAAAATTTCCCTCACAAATGGTGGCAGTTTTCAATTCACTTACAAGTCCAGACATTCATCAAGATGAGGGTTTCTGACCTCCTGACCTTAAGCTTTGCTTTGGGCTTGGCTATTCTCAATTTTCTATTTTACATATGCAACATGAGCATACGCATCTTTAGTTCATCTGAAAAGAAAGAGAAGTAATCAGAGTTTCTCATTACCCATTAATGGAAGGTAAAAATCTTCATAAAAACAAGCATCTGTCACCCAAGAAAAGTAATCTTTAAGACATTAAACATTTACATCACTATTTTTTCAGCCTCAAAGCATAAGCGTAGAAAATAGCAATCCCACATGTGAATGACAACAAATCCACCCCCAGACACCTCCAGACATTTAATAATCTTTTATTTATGTTAATAAGAAAGAGTAAAAAACAATAGCATAGAAATTCTGCTAAATACAACAGAAGAACAATGCAAAATTCCTCTTGCTTAAACCAGAAGCATCTTGATGATACTTCTCATCATCTGGATGATCGCACTGAAACCCAGAATTAGTAACAAAACTAATGTATGTCTAATTTCTTTAAAAACTTTCCAAGTATGCTCATTGTCAATGAGCAATCATGTATTACTAACCGCACACTGGCACATTCCACAGTAAAGCATTCATAGGAATTGAGGATGTTAGCTATAGTATAGCAACCCTTGCAAGCAAAGAATGCATTTTCCAACAAGTAACCAGGCAGCTCTACAATCCACTTCTCAGCCCTTAGTCTTCCAGCAGATAGTTTGGGTTGACAACCAGGTACGGATCTTCATCAAAAGTCTCCTCTTCTTTGGATCCTCTCAATCCTGACTGGGACAGTTCTATTAAAATGTGGTCCTGCAACAGACAAAAATTTGTATTCAAACAAGAACAGAAAGGTTTGTTTGTACTTTTTGAAAGGTGTCTCCTTTTTATTCTGGTAGCAGCTCTTGCTGATAAATTATTTAGCCCTTTTAATTGTGAACTCCCTCTTTAACAGGTTTCTAATCTTACCAAACTCTTACATATTGTATGCTTCCTGGGAACACTTCAATCTAAGTAGTTTTGTATCTTTAAAAGTGAGAATTACTTTAGAGTTTCATACTTTGTCCTCCAAACTGCCCTAGTGCCCCATGATTTAGTCATCCATTGAATAAACTGAATTTTTGTATTGCTGTATCCTAATGTATAGCTAACATCATAGAAATACAGAAAAATATCACTTCCACTTCAATAAGGACATAATATGGTGGCTTAAATTTTTACTTGTACGTATCTCTAACTTATTTCAGTGTTTTCTCCATTTTAGCAGGTATTAAACAAATAAGGTATTTATACTGCATTGGTCAGTAACACGAAAGCACAAACCATATTTCTCAAACTAGGAAACTATTCTATTAAAATTGAATCACTGAGCCATATAAGTTAAAACCCTTTTTCATTATCCACACATTTCTATACATACATAATGTGTAAGTCGGTGAATGACTCTCTCAATGATCTTCTTTTTATTGATTAGCTCTTCTTCTGATTCTATTTCAGATTCAATTTCCTTTAGATACCAATTAATAAGTTCACTCTTCTTTAATGATGAATCATCCTCTTCTGCAAAGAAAGTAATTTGCATAAACATAGCATCAGTAAGATACCATTCAAAGTGTAAGAGAAAAGCATTTATATGTTAACATTAACAACGCTGAAAAGAGAAACATGCTTTTTAAGATGCTCAAACTTTCTTCTGTTTCTTAAAACATCATGTTTTGTACAAGAGGCTGTTGTATTATGGTTTAGAGACATTGTCGTGGTTTAAACCAAACCAACCATGCAGCTCATTCACTCACTCAACCCCCCTTTCTTGCCCTCCCCTGCTTCCAGAG